>QNGE01001094.1:73261-193646 GCA_008508345.1 Paragonimus westermani | reverse complement strand
GATAATGGATGATAACCGTGACCCCTAGTATAGTAGTAGGTTGACCTGGAAGCAGTGGGAGACAAATTGTGCGGTTTTACATGCGAAGCGTTGTTTCTTGGTATGTGGTTTTTACAACCAGATTCATGACGCTTGTAAAGTTCTTTTGGTTTACTCTTATACTGCAAATCCGAAATACTGTTCTCTGGTAAGCACCTTACAGGCCTTACTATTGATTTTAGGCCTTGTTCTGGTGTTTTGGATTTGCCGTTGGTATTCCCAATTACTCCAGACAACGAAGAGAAATTCCTCTGGTGAAAAGTAGATGGCTCTGCCCGCGCAGCCGCGTCAGTATCAGGAGCAATTAAGCTGCTTCTTCCAGCGTTCTGAGTAACTTCGGGTGTCTTGGGTCTAGGACTTTTCCTAGTCAAGGCTGCGGTTGACAGAGGGAGACGTTGTGCACTGGCAGATATGTTTTCAGCAAGGACCGAGTTTCGTTACGGAAGCCTGAACGCGCCTGACGTTATCAGAGCTAGACTTGGTTTGTTTTTCAGTTTTCGCCTAAACCGGCGACGCAACGGCGTTTACAGCTGAAACTTGCGGTTCAGCGAACTTGTGGAGCACTCGAGGTCCATAGTCAGATCAATGAGACTGTTGGCTGTGTTTTTCCTCGGGAAATATCGGCTTGCAAGATTTCCCTTTGGAGTGGCGTTTTTTCACCAAACACTTTTATGGACCTAAAATTTGTGCCACGCCTGATTTCCTCTTGTCTTCTGACAAATCCGTTCGCCACAAGTTCACCTGTGAACTGTAGCAACAATGTTCAGCGCTTTTGCTGTACTTTCTTGCGGAGTCTTAAGCAGTAGCACTCTTGTTCTTCCTTTTTACAAGCTTTGAGTAAGATACTTTTCACCGACAGCAGAGGTAATCTGTCAGGTACTTCAAACACCACCACTTCGCTTTCACAACGTAACCGCTTGTGCAATTCCGTAGCTACAGTACCAGTAAGCTTTCCGGCGGCTACGAGGTCTTTGTGACTAGGGTTGGTCTGATGGCGGATGTTACTTGAGGCATTCATAATGCACCATAGCGGATCTAATTTGTGCAAAATTTCGGCAAGCTCTTCGTTTCTACTATGTAGTTTCGCTATTCCAGCCTCCAATTCCTTTATATTTTGGCCTGATCTACGAATATATTGGTAATGGAAAGTGAACATGGTTTAGTGTTTTTTTTTCGTGTGATGTGCTAAGATTTGCTGTTGAGACTGCCGTTCTAGCAGCGGCCTTAATCTCCTCTGAGATAGCAAGTGTTGACCGGCCAATATGATGATTCTACACCTTTATTCACCGTCAACATGCCCTCCATGTGCAGGGATGATCGCTTTGCGACTGGTAATTTGTTTGTTCAGAAAGTCTCGAAGCAAGTATATAAGACAGAAAACAACAAATGGTACGCAAATTTCAGTGATCGAATGGCAAAAGCGTGACATGCATTGTAGCGTCTTGTACACTATTTTCTACTTCATGTTTTTTGTTGTTATTCATGCCTTTTCATCTTCTCCAACCTCGTATGTACACATGATGTTTGAACGAGGTTAATCGATACACAGAGTAATCAATCATTCAAAAATTACGAGTTCACGAGTTCTGCTTACTGTTCGCGTTCAGGGTCGGTGGCGTACAAATCTTTGGAAGAGTTAGAATTCGGCGGAATCAACCGTTTAGTTCAGCAAATTTATTTATCTGTCGTTGGAATTCTCTCGGTCGTGACATCGAGACTATCTGGAGGACAAACGACAAGTAGTGTCAGTGAGAATCCTCATTTGGTGTAGTGGAACACTAAACCAACGTGCCTCCACGAACTATTGTGACTTATTTGTTTTCGTTTTCATCAAATTTCGACTTTCTATTCACACCTGGGTTTCCAGATACTGCTTAGATCCACTACATTTATTGGTGGGCCCGCTTATTTTTTCTTCCGAACTGCGTTTCTATCCACCTTTTGTTACCATTGGCAATGCTTGAGGACACTGTGGACATTGACATTTAAACCAAGCACTACGTTGCTTCAAAACTGCCTGAGTACAGCGCCTGAAACTCTCGATTGTGGTTCCATCATATTGAGGCCAATTTTACCACCAGGCGGATAACATCAGAGAAAATAATATTTTCATACGTGGTACAATCACTTCCTTTTGATGTCGCAGCTGAAGTGGAAGACCTGTTGGAATCAATCAAAGCTGATTTCCCCTATGCTATTTCAAAATAAGCCATCATAAAACGCACTGGGAAGCCAGAAGCAAAACTCCTACATGATTTGTTCGATTTGGTCGAGTTGGGTGATCGGTCTCCATCCTAACAGTTGCGTTATATGAGAGGTCTTTTGGGCTTACAGAAGCTTCACGTTGCCATTTTAAAACAGTTATGGGCCGAAAAACTGCCATTCGCGGTACAACACATTTTGGCTATCATGGATGAAGAGAGCTCGCTCGACAAACTAGCAGCCTTTGCGGACAAAGTAGCAGAGACCTACCCTTCACGACCAGTGTGTACCACGACCATAGCAGTTCCCAAGTCAGCCCCTTCAGCCCCGACAACTGATGATAGCATAAAACTTTTGATAGAGAAAAAGTGTCACCGTATGGACAATATGGCTATGCAGATTAACGAACTGAAGAAACAACCACCCAAAAGCCGTACACGATCTAACTCTCGCACCCGACCAAGGTGATGCTGGTACCACCAAAACTTTCGGGACAAAGCAAAGAAGTGCACCCCTCCGCGCACATCCCGAACTCGCATCGCGTCACCGTCAAACCGGCAGGCCAGCCAGTAACGGCGACGACTGTTGCTGGCCAAGCAGGTACTAGTCGCCTATTTTTCATCAGGGACCGGTCGACCGGCTTGCGGTTTCTTATCGATACCGGAGCCGAGCTCAGCGTCATTCCTCCGCAATCAAATGATCGACTTCAGTCAGGCCAGTACACCTACAGGCCACGAATCAAAGTCGCATCAAAACTTTCGGGGAACGCTCACTCACTGTCGATCTTGGTCTCCGGCGATGTTTCCGTTGGATATTCTAGCTTGCCGACGTCCAAACGCCACTCATCGGTACCGACTTCCTGGCACACTTTAACCTTTCTGTCGATGCCAAGAGGCGTAAGCTTATTGACAACACTACCGCCTGCTTAGTAAATGGTGTTCAATCGACGATAGCGTTAATCGGCATCCGACCCGCTCTTCCACCAACACCGTCTTTTGCAGCACTGTTGAAGGATTTTCCTCCGTTAACTCGGCCGTGCTCACATACCGAGACGGTTAAGCACGGTGTGGAATATCACATTACAACACGCGGTCCTCCGGTTTTCGCCCGTCCACGCCGTTTACATCCAGATAAACTCAAAATAGCCAAAGCTGAATTCGAACATATGCTTCAGTTGGGCATAATTCGACCTTCGAACAGCTCTTGGGCAACACCGCTACACATGGTACTTAAAAAGTCTCCGGGTGATTGGCGACCTTGCGGTGATTACCGTGCTCTCAACAATTGCACAATCCCGGACAGGTACCCTATACCGCATATACACGACTTTTCGTTAGGACTCGCTGGCGCTACTATCTTCTCTAAATTAGACCTTGTACGCGCCTATTATCACATCCCGGTCGCGGAAGAAGATATTTCAAAGACAGCCATTACAACACCTTTCGGACTTTTTGAATTCACAAGGATGCCCTTCGGGCTCCGTAATGCGGCTCAAACATTTCAACGATTCATGGACGAAGTATTACGCGGACTCCCTTTTGCGTACGTCTACATCGATGATGTTTTGATCGCTAGCCGCTCAAACGAGGAACACCTTTCTCACCTTCGTGCTGTTTTTGAACGTTTCGCGCAATATGATATTAAAATCAACATCGACAAGTGTGCCTTCGGAGTTAACTCATTGGATTTCCTGGGACATCGCATAGACCAAACCGGCATCACACCTCTGCCAGATAGAGTTGAGTCTATTTCGACTTTTCCGACTCCCACTACGATGATACAACTCCGACGATTTCTCGGCATACTCAACTACTATCGACGTTTCATTCCCCATTGCGCGGACATTGTAAAACCTCTAACTGACCTAGTTGACTCTAAACGCAAGTCAGTTGAATTGTCACCTGAAGCCAAAGCAGCTTTCTCGACAGCAAAGGAAGCCTTATGTCATGCCACAAAACTGTGCTTCATCACTTGCGATCCAAATGCTCGTCTCATTCTCACCACAGATGCATCAAACGCTGCCGTCGGCGCGGTCCTGGAACAGTCTGTGAATGGTGAACAGCAACCCCTGGCCTTTTTCTCGCAAAAGTTGCAACCAGCACAGACTAAGTACAGCACATTTGGACGTGAATTGCTGGCCATTTATTTGGCGATCCGTTATTTTCGGCATCTTTTGGAAGGTCGACATTTTGTTGTGCAAACCGATCACAAGCCTTTAACATTTGCTTTTCATGCTAAACCTGATCGGTACTCTCCGCGCGAAATCAGACATTTGGACTACATCTCCCAATTCACCACGGACATCCGACACCTACGTGGTGACGCCAATATCGTAGCTGATACATTATCACGACCTGATGTCAACTCAGTCCAATCACCTCCTTCCTTCGATTTGTCTCAAATGGCCACAGCCCAGCAGTGCAGTGAGGACATGAAGGACGTTTCCATCTGTAAGTCCTTGAAATTGTCTACCATCCCTTTACCGACGCAAGCTGGCGACATTTTGTGTGATACTTCAACGGGTACACCCAGACCTTTCGTTCCACTTTCTTACCGACGTACTGTTTTCAATCATTTCCATCGTTTATCTCACCCCGGAAAACGCGGCACACTGAAATTGATTGCACAACGCTTTGTTTGGCCCTCTATGAACAAAGACGTTCGCCTTTGGTCACAACAATGTCTAGAGTGCCAAAGGAGTAAAGTGCACAAGCATACGGTTACCACACCAGGCACATTCTCCCAACCGGACGCCCGTTTTTCCCATGTGCATCTTGACATCGTTGGCCCACTACCACCCTCCAACGATTGTACGCATATACTGACTGCAATCGACCGTTTTACCCGTTGGCCTTTAGCTGTGCCCATCAGAGATATTTCAGCAGAGACAGTCGCTAAAACTTTCTTAGAACACTGGATCGCTAATTTTGGTGTGCCATCTACAATCACTACGGATCGAGGCACCCAGTTCCAGTCTTCTCTTTTTCGCAATTTCACGCAGTTACTGGGTTGCTCGCACATCAAAACGACAGCATACCACCCTTGTGCTAACGGTTTAGTCGAGCGTTTTCACCGACAACTGAAAGCCTCGATAACCGCTCAGTCCGACGCAACGAAGTGGAGTGAACGTCTACCACTCATTCTCCTCGGAATCCGGTCTACCGTTAAAGAGGACGTTGGCTGTACTACCTCTGAGTTAGTTTACGGTACCAACTTGCATCTCCCAGGAGAACTGATTCAACCCTCGACTCATCCAGACCCAGGCACGGACTACATTTCACGTTTACGACAGCACATGTCCAGCCTTCGTTTCACACCGACCCGTAAACATTGGCGCCGAGAACAAAAATCTCCAGATTTGTTCACATGCAAATTTGTGTTTATGCGCCAAGACGCCACCAAGAAACCGTTACATCCACGATACCTCGGCCCCTTCAAAGTGGTTAAACGGGACGAGAAATTCTTCATTATTGAAAAGTCTGGACGAAGTGAATCGGTATCCATTGATCGGCTGAAACCAGCCTACACAGAACAAGATGTTGACCCACCTGAACCGACGTTGACTGAGAGCAACCCCTCTCCATCCCCAACAGTATTACACTCCCCTGCAGCTCAGCCCCCTTGTTCCCCTGAACAACGTACCACACGTAGAGGGCGATCTGTACACTGGCCGAAACATCTAACAGATTACAGTACATGATATGACTATCGAGCGTTTGGTTTGTTTTCTCCTCACTGCCATTCTTTCATCGTGTTTTCAACCCACAAACGCTCTGGTGGGGGAGTTCTGTAGCGTCTTGTACACTATTTTCTACTTCATGTTTTTTATTGTTATTCATGCCTTTTCATCTTCTTCAACCTCGCATGTACACATGATGTTTGAACGAGGTTAATCGATACACAGAGTAATCAATAATTTAAATATTGCACTTCCGAGTTCGCGAGTTCTGCTTACTGTTCGCGTTCAGGGTCGGTGGCGTACAAATCTTTGGAAGAGTTAGAATTCGGCGGAATCAACCGTTTAGTTCGGCAAATTTATTTATCTGTCGTTGGAATTATCTCGGTCGTGACATCGAGACTATCTGGAGGACAAACGACAAGTAGTATCAGTGAGAATCCTCATTTGGTGTAGTGGAACACTAAACCAACGTGCCTCCACGAACTATTGTGAGTTATTTGTTTTCGTTTTCATCAAATTTCGACTTTCTATTCACACCTGAGTTTCCAGTTACTGTTTAGATCCACTACAGCACTAGCAAGCAATAATAAATGGCCTTTTTCGAACTACGCGCTAATGCTATCTGAGCAGTCAAATTTCTTGCTATTCCCCAAGGCTGACGTCGGGATTCAATGCGTTGAATGATCGTTTCCAGTGCGTTCACACTGATACCGACGGTTTTGAACCAGCATCTCTCCAAAGGTAACTTGGATACACAGAGGAGTTATTCACAAATTTCGGATAAAGTGCATAATTCCCGTTCTCCAAACGTCACAGTTTAGAACAACGTCAAACTGCGAGTCCTGACACGTAGTCCGCCCAGAGTAAATGAGAACACGAGACGACAACAACGCATAACTTTATCGGGCACTGGTGAGTGACATAATATTCATGATGATACATAGATTAGACGGGCAGTCAACCGATCGACTGTGTGGGTAACACGAGTAAATCGTTTAAGGCCGTGGTGTGAGTGAGAGGGACACAAACGAGTACACAAGTAGAGAGGTGACGTGCGGACAACGGTAGGTTGGGTTGCCACAATTGCACATGTAATTCATTATATGGGCGGAGGCTATGTATTCTACAAAATCCGTACATTGAAACTGTTGATGAGACCTCCTACGGTTTCAAGTGAACAATGCACCAGTTTGTATTCAAAATGTGAGCCTCGTCGACGGAGTGGGTGTCGGAACCCAGTTGCTGATTTCTATGTCGTATGTGTTGTCGGTGTGCTCGTTTTTCATAGCAAACTTCTTTCGCCTATCCCTTGTGCGGTATTCTTATGTTTGAGCTTCTCAGAAAACATGGTAATTGCCCTTGTTAAATCAGCGGAAGAGTCAGAATATACGTCTTAGTAACCTAGTCTTACGCACGGTCTGGTCTGTATACTTATGTATATATACATATATGTAGTGCTAGATCCTGAAATCGTACGCCCAGAGTTTCCCCAACCTCATGCTACCGTGAATCTGAAGTCGCAGGGAGAAAACGATGAGTCTGCAAACAAANATATATATATCACAAAAGGGACAGAAGACAGAAGATTACACGTAAATATGTGTATATACTGACATCAAGCGTGGTTGGCCAGGTTTACAAGCGCATACAACTGTGCAGCAGAATCGTGACAAAGTGATTAATTTCAGCGGTGAAACATGCGGTGGGTTACAGTTACTCATATAAACATGTGTGGCACACTGTGGTAGGACTTGAAGTAATAAGAAGATAGTCGAATACAATTCAGCTGCTTACGTGTGATGTTGTATTTATGGAAGTGAAATAAATTTCGGCGTATCAAGCAGTCAGGAGTGAGAGCGGATATTGCAAACAGACTAGTCACGTAAAATTCGGAGATCAGGGCATACTACTGTAAACTTGTGAGTAGAAGAAAGTGAAATGTGAAATTAGGGTTCACAGCCCTCTTAAAATCGGAACTGCTCGTGAAAAATTAAGTAAACAGGTCTGTGCCATCTTTTACTGGCAAACAGTGATCTGCATCGGACTGAGGGGGGCGACTCTATGACTTAACTAAGCATACTGAGTACAAACGGACTGCCTGCCAAGCACACGAGTGTGCTGCTGCAGTCCACTAAGACAGCTCTGTGTGCGTTACCATCACACACTTGCGGCCGGGTGAAAACTTTGCTGATGCAAACAGCAGCGTTGAAGAACTTATTGCGGGTGACTTTCGTCGTATTTTTTAGTTCTCAACCTATGCCCCTGCTGTCTTATCAGGTTACCTTCACCCAGTGAACCTTGATTTATTCGGGCTGACTGTGAGATGGAAGTACTTGATGACTAACTTCACTTTGAGGTTGGCTAAGTTCTCAAACCTACCGGAGTTATAAGACACGCTTGTATTGGTACTCCCATGTAAACATTTCTAGCCATGTAAATAAACACAATCAAGCAAGTTACGAAGAGAAATGTTTGTTTATTAGAGTTAAGTTAACGATCACTTAACGTAAAAAGTAGGTTCGTAGTCAAACGTTTTCCTCCACACGTATCTCGTGGAAACAAAAACGCAAAACTGCTGACTGATTACAGTCGGCAACCGGTAAACAATTGTCCGAAGAGAAATACAGAATTTATGAAGTGTATAGAAGCAAGCAAAGCTTATATAGAGAGTACTGTCTATTGAACCATTTGCTAACGATTCAGGTTTACACCGTGTTCCACGTAATCTGTCGTTCCACTAAATGCCTTTTCTCATTATCCGACGACAAGGAAGATGATCTATCTTCGAAACGGTTATATTGAAGGCGCTTGTGAAAGCTGGATCTAGTACGGCATTAATTGAATCTTTGTAGAAGAAAATTAAATCACTTATCTCAGATGTGAAACTTCCTCAGAAATTATACACAGAATGTGCTTGTACCGGAAGATCGATAACTAGGCACTGTTCAATAATGGGGGCGATGAAACAAAATTGATCGCACTCAAACAAATGGTCATTGGTTAGGTTGGAGCTAAACGACTGTTTGTGCTTCGAGAAACGATCGGAATAACGAGATACTCAAGAAAAAATATATAAGAAAGATGTATAACTTCGGTATTTAGAAAGTTACAGGACTCAGACTGAATACGAGTGTGGGAAACGGTTGCAGTAGCCGAAGTACGAATAAAGATCATTAATGCAGTTTATTTGATAACTATGATAAGACACAGGGCCACCTCCCAAAACGGATCAAACAAAGTTCATCAGTCGCAAAACTATGCAATCAACCTTAACAATAGCAACACTGGAGTTAAGTAAATCATAGTTCGAACCGCAATGTGACCTACATGCAAATAAATTGCACAGGGTTTAATAGGTGTTCTGTAAATGAACGTTGACAGTAGGGGGTAGATGTAGTGTGCTGCACAGTCGTGACAGAGAAAGAAAACAAATCCTTTATGAGACAAGACGTTAACAAAATTCAAGAGGTAATGTTACTACATCAATCCAATCCAAAATGTTTTTTGTGGAAGAGAGGATGATTTAACCAGCGATGGAGAGTCACTGATCGTTATGAGTGACAGAGTAAGCAACTGAGTCATCCTGACTGCGATAAACTTACCTGTCGTCTCCTTGTTGACGATTTCTACTGCGGATACGCCGGTGACATTACTATCCGTAGTTGTGGCTACACTCGTCGCGATGCTGGACGGCCACGTCACCACCACTCACAGTGGAAATACATTTTTGCATTCTGGAAACATGAATTCGCAACTGCACAGCCGTCGCTTGTTTAATTTCCGGACAGACAACTCTTTTAAGGGTATACCGTTGCAGGAACTAAAACCGATTATAAAACACTAAAGATCCACTTGGATTATACCATGGTGTCTAGCTTCTGACCATCATGGTTTTGCTCACTTTCGTTTGGCACCTCTTACAACAAATTCATCGGGATTCTTTCCTCAGTCATCCACTGCGTGTGTCCTAGCCAACGAAGTGGGTTGTAAATCAACGTGAGTTCGATTCAACCCCTGTTTGTTCGACAGAATTACCGGTTGTCTGGTACCATTTACGTCGATCAGAAACCAGGAATAAGAAGTTGGCGTCGTCGATTAAATCGACTCAAATACAACACAATTGACTGACAGGGAATCTAGATTCCATAGCTGTATAACAGTGGACGAAACTACTCCGCTGTAGATAAACAGAACATATTTTACCTACAGGCTGTGGTTATCCCAGTCTCCTTTATGGTGACATCCAAAATCATCGCTAGCCTACGCTAGATCAGTTTTCAATCTGTGGTCGATGGGCAGATTGGTTGACAGATTGTGACCCATGGAACGGAAATCTGGAAAGCCATTTACAATGTTCTCATTGATACAGACTTCAATTATAGACGCACCAACCTTGCCCCTTGAATGCTGTACTGAAATCCAGTTGAAATTTGAAGATGGTGATCGTGCAAATCGTGACCATTCACAGCGAGTCCACTTCATTGGGTGAAGGTAACGCAGTTTCTGAGAAAGACAGCCTGCAACCTGCATACATGTGCACTCACATGTCTATTCCGACGGTCGCTGCAGCTGATAACTCACTCATTTAGGCCTAGCCGTGACAACCAGCCCACACATTTTAACGATTTAACTGGAAAGGCCTGGCGGCCTTGGGCCTCTGCGTGTCAAGGTACATTTCTTGAAAGCAAACGAAGATTTTCGTCCCAAACTGCCCGTTGCATACTTCAAGTTGACTCTGGATAGCTCGCAGCTGTTGATATATTCAATGAATGCGTACAAGCCGAAATGATTTTAGAAACTGACGAAAAGGCGCCAGGCGAAAAAAGCGTGGTAAGCATCTTTGTTTTACAGCAATTCGAAAATATGCCCCTAGGGTTTTTGAATCAAGGTGAACTATCGAAATATAAAGCTCGGCTAAACAGTACTGTGAAAAAGGTTAACACTTAACTCGTGAACATCGCAAAGTATTGCACAATATTGTTACCAGCTTTGTGAGGATTTCCGTCATAACGTAAATGCCTGAAGGATTTTTCATACCGGAACCCAAACCGACATCTGTTTGTTAGGTTCTGTAGCAAACATTCGCTCATTCAGGATTGTTTTACTGATCGAACGCGGTTTACTCAGTGGAACGAATAAACCTATTCTCTAATGTAAATTAACTCAGTGATGGCAGAAGATGCACTCAGTTTTCATTACACGAATGATCGGTTCCTTAGTTCTAACTTGTTACTCTCCTAATTTCATTATTGCACTGCATTCTGGAAAATGGAGAGTTTGAGTAACATTTAATTTAGTTTTCTGAACGGAACTATTCCCATTTGGATTGGTACTAAACCTCTCCTCAGGACAGTTAATTTTCTAAGCTGAGAACTGGCTGTTTACAAATTGCCCTATCATCTAATCTACGAGACAGCCTGTCACGGGATGGGCCACAAGAATGACAAAACCAGAATAACACTGGTCAGAGATGCACTAAACAACCTCAGCTCATTAGGGCGACGACAACCCTCTTATAGCTAAACAACAGTGTTTACTATCGTTATTGAACGACAAGCGTTTCGCGTTCTTATTACCCTGTTCGGTTCTACGTTCCACCATCTAGCCTCCGGTAGCTCGGTTGTTTAAACTTGGCGCGCGTTTACTCGACTCGTTTTGACCATCATCTATTTAAAAAAATATCTCGATGTACCAGCTGTTCGCCGTCTTTCACTGGCCGACATCGATCGGCCACAATTTCTCTTGCAGAAGCTTATACGTGAGTTGGGAAGCCACTACAGTCTTATTACACAAACATGCTGACAGTGTGTGCTTCCGAAAGTTGATAAAAGCCCACAAAACCGTGGGCGTCGTGACTGGCTGACAGTAAACTGGTAGGCTGTGGAATTAAGTTGGGGACTTTTGACATTACCGATTTCACGTTCGAGTGGCACTCAGTGACTGCCACTAGCGAGCTAAGTACAAGACTGTCGTCGAAGGTAACAGACAACCCAACGAGCAACTATCGTTAACTTTGGCAAGTGCCCAGCTTCGGTCCTACAGTTTTCGAAACATTTTTTAAGCCGCTACCTTATTTTCATCAGGAATTATGCTTGATGAATCTCCGTAACTTTTGCGAAGGTAGAAGACACTGCCGCAGCTAGTTCGCTTGAAACAGGCTCCCGAAATCTGATGGAAAAGTCCAGCAATTCCAATGACATGTCCTTGACGGGAATACTTCGGTTTTAGTGTGCAAATCCACATTCAAGCTTAACACCTGGGTCTGTTGAAAGTTGAGACGTCATGTCTAACGAAATGTTGACACGAAAAAACTACGTTCGTAATCAACCGAATAAGAACTGTCGTCATGATGGATGCAAGAGTAGGCCTGATTGCAAAGGTTGTTTACAGTTTTTAAGCGGTCTTTCTGGGGATCGTACTATTAAACGCTTGCGTTGCTAGTTTCTATACCGTAACAACATGTTGGCACACAGCCCGAAACTCATAATGCAATATTTGGTCGATTCGAATACCAACTTAATCATGCATGCGTTCAGTTTGGTTGACCTTGCTTTTTACGACCGCTGTACACTTCTGAAAACAAAAAAAGAATTTTCAGAGAACACGATTTCACATTACAGCACCGGTCTAATAAGTTGATCAAGTCGAAGGTGACAACTTAGAAAAGGGTAGCTTGGATGACTGCAGTGACAACGGAATACAGTGTTGCAATGAGATAAGCATAATTGCATCAAAATTAGGAGAGGATGTTAAAGATTTTCGCGAAAAAAATGTGGACTTCATTAATCTTTTATATTAGAAATCAAACGAAGTTTCCAACGTTCCACAAATTTCTCAGATTTTTCCTTTACACTTTTAAGATGGTCTAACAGAAATCGCAAACTGACTTGCTCCCCATTCTTCCATCACTCGTATTTCTAATTATCAAAGCACTTCGTTCTGACCAAAGCCTTTAGTTATTCACCATACCGTATCCGTATTGCTTCCTGTTCAAGCAATGAGGTTCATTGTATTTTCCCACGATTCATATGGTAACCGATTTTAAGAAGGTGAGAGGCCATCTTGGTACGTATTTTCCGCTTGAACTCTTTTACTCGATAACCTCTTGTTCATTAACAATTCATGCCATTCACGCATTAAGTAAACTGTTTTTTCAGTTACGGTCTCAGTAAATTACCAAAAACGTCCTGATAAGATCACTCACACAAGTTTTCCAAAATAATGTTTGCTTTGAATTTTTGCCCACTTTCATGATATCATTACAATTGGCTACTCTCTTGGAAATTGTTTTCTACCTAGTTGAATTGCATCAAGGCATTTACATGTGCCTATGACAGCAGAATGCAAAAGCTGATGATCACGTGTAAAAACACTTACAACATTCAACTTAGCTTCTCCCTTGCATGATTTTAGTTCAAAGTGGCATACTCTTAAAAACTTCTAGTTAGCTTTGCATGTTACATTTACGCAAATGTTCATAAAGGCTTAGTTACAAATAGTCGGACGTTTGTGATCACTGTAGCCACCAGCGATCACGTGACTGCTCTACGTTTCTAAACTGCAGCCGTGGTTTCTTGCTTGTCTGTTCTGTACGCATAATTCTGTGTACATCTGCTATGGGAAACCTGAAACTAATTCACTACCACTTTTTTCAGTCGTACACCTAACTGCAAGGCCGGTTCACTTGGATCTTTCCGAGCACTGTTTAACGTATTCGAATATCCTACGCAGCTTTTGATTGGCACGCTCTTGAGTACCATCGAGTCGGTCGGAGTCTACTTCGCGTGTTTTTCCTTTCTGCTCTTGGTTGCTGCCGTTTGTCCAATACTAGGCTGGAACTAACTAAGTGTCATAGTTTCAAACATTGCCGGAAATACACAGTTTGTTTACAAACCCTGTCGTTTTCTTTTGGTCATATTTTTGTTGGAAGTACATGTCCACTGCTTTTCAGGAAAAGCATTTTGAATTGTTAGTGGACGAGCGTCAAACTTATATCCACTTGTCCACTACCCTATTCACTCCCTCCCCATCTTCTACAGGTGGCCTGATTTAATTTGTGCACAAACAGTAGCCTATTAAATGAGATCGTCCTGACCTACAAGCCATCGGCTGCATAGCAAAATTATTTCATGTCTCCGTTCAACACACGTATTGTTTTGTAATGAACCGACGTGATAATCGTGCTTGCATGTCTATTAGGCTACGTGGGATTCTTGTTTTATTGACAGGAGCAATCAGATATCCGTGTTCGAACAGTTTGGCAATCATACTTAAGAATTCTGAAACGATTTATATTAATGCCAAGCTGTCTGAAATCCTGTGGGAAAATCTAAAATTTCAAATGCCATGCACTTCATACAACCGGAACCAGACAGTTCTTGTGTGTGCAAAGACAATTTCATTTTTATAGGAAACGGCGAAACGCCATGATAACACACAACCACACAAACACTTTAGGAGATGACGCTCGGGTAAACTGAACAGGGATTGGAAATGATTATATTCATTTCTTGATAAATTTAGGGAGTGAACTACGACGGGAAACACAGTTACTAACACCTGCCTTCACAAAAGTGACTGATATGCGTGGAAATCAGCGTGCAGTGGTGATAGATCGCAACCGACGGACAACTGTTGTGCTTCAGATCACAAGAATACATCATCGAAAACTTCCTTAATACAGTAGCTCAGTTCAAAGGGACTTGGTTGAAACAACCGAAACTTTCGAGGAAACGTTATGCAAAAAACAAACCTCAACAGAATTAGAATTGCATTTGAATTAGTTATCAGAAGAAGAATCTCTGTTAGCTACTTCAAAAGAGGACAGTCAGATTCAAGAATGGTTAAATTTCACGAACCTGGAATAAACACACAGAGGGTTCAGTTTTGTGTGCTGCACAACTGCTTATCAAAAAGAAAATCGATCTCGTACAAAATTCTCTGAAATCATGACAACCTTAATTGGATGATATATATTTCGTTTTGAAGTTTGACGTATTCAGTTTCCGTACAATTTACTAAACAATTCGTCTTGTGACCTGAAGTTGATCAGCATGGCCTCTTATATATTGTTAAAACCTGATACCGATGACAAAAATAAATTGAACCATCACATTTTTAAGACTGTGTTCAAAGGCTCTATATTCAATTAGATGAGTACCTCCCACGCAAGACGTTTTAGGCACAAGTACAATAACCCTGAAAAGAGGCGCGATGCACGCTTTTATGCCATTTTTGGAGGTATGATATGCAAGGTCCTCAAAAGTAAAATAGTCTGCACATTAGGGAACCGGGAATAACATGTACACTATGTATTGGTTGAGAGAATAACTTT
The DNA here is from genome assembly GCA_008508345.1 of Paragonimus westermani. Classification (NCBI taxonomy): domain Eukaryota; kingdom Metazoa; phylum Platyhelminthes; class Trematoda; order Plagiorchiida; family Troglotrematidae; genus Paragonimus; species Paragonimus westermani. The sequence continues at coordinate 178,392 of QNGE01001094.1, read as the reverse complement.
TAGTTTGCCGATAAACAGTAGACAATTCCCACAGCTTTGTGATCAATATCACTCACAGTTGATCACAACTTTTGCATTCCTAGTAAAATTTCAGCCAGTCACATTTTAAAACAAAACAGTAGAGTCCAGTTTTGCTCATCTAAGAGTACTGCAAATCCATGATAAGACCGGGATTTGAACTCTTGATATTTGTTCTCAATGCTATTGCGTTGACCACACAGCAATTCATCACAATTATCACGCGCGAACGCTCAACCACATTCGCTTATGAACAACGCACAGATTGCCTGAGCTTTTCAAAAGGGACATAAAAGTTATGGTGTCAACTTCAGTCAATGGCCCCATGACCCGAGACACCTTTGTCAGTTGAAATTACAGAAATTATTAATGATTTTGTACGACAGTGTGACTGTTGGTAAGTAATACGGGGTTTAGTTGATATTCTTACTTGATCACAGCTCTCATATTCTCAGTAAACTTTCTACAGGCACTTTCAAACAGAAACATTAGTCTCGAGTTTTGCACCTGTTAAGTTCTATCAACACTGCATACGTTTACCTAGCCAAAATCCTACGTTCTGAACTGATGAATAGTTTGAAAGTTTTGACGTGAAAATGATAGGGATTTCTCACGCTTGTTGTGTTCCGCAGAAATTCAATGGCTATTGAAAGAGAACTGCCATACAAGATTTTGAGCAATATTTTGCAGTATGATGATCACAAATTTTCAAAGATGTTATGCTTTGCTTATTAGAAGATTGTAACTACCAGTGACAGCATCCCTATGTTGGTAACTCAATCTGCGGTTAATCTGGAATCAATTGGAAACGGTGTGAAACTCCTCGATGTCAAAGTGATTGTGTCTCGAATACCGAGCAAGATAATCTTCACCAGCTACATTAGCCACAGTGAGTTAATCCACACTTGAAAAGTAAATGGGGTGAACCAGAAAAGCATGATTACAAGTTGTGATGACTGTAAGTTTTATTATACCCAAAAGAACGAAACATACCGTCACTTTTCGGAGAGATTTAACAAACTTTCGATAATTTGCATTCTGACAACGTGATCACTTCACTCTTGGACTTTTGTAATGAGCAGATATAATGGATAGAAAGCTAGTTTCGCTGTGGAATGCTAGTCAGCTAATGCCCAGATGAACTAATTCATTTCAAATCTTCTGGTTGCAGAAGAATTTTTGTGAACGTCCCTCAGAACTGGGGGAAGAATCAACATTCCGATATCATATTTCATAAGGCAAGTTTTCAGTTCCATCGTCTTATTTTCGCGAAGAAACTAGGAAAAACTTCAGGTTTCTATGCGATGGGATTCGCTGTCATCTCACGATGATATCCGACCTTATCTTGATAAAACCATGTTGTCGTAAAAATTTAAAACATGGCACTGATATTTAAACAATAATAAATCATTAAATTTAGCTGAACATAGTGTGTTTAGTTAGCGAATTTGTGTTGTTTTTGTTCGTGTAATGCGTACGAAGTACGAAGGATATTGACTATGCGCCTAGGGAGCTAAACGAACAATAAACTGAATAGGTGCGGGAGACATTGATTAAAAATTCTGTTTCCTAAAATATTCTGCGGATCCGGGAAGTGGTTGGCACTTCCAAATCGGTAGCACGTGAGTAGTATCACATTCGTGGGCAAGTAAATAAACGTCTCTGCATACACACAGAGCCCGATATACATCCGGATATATTCTTGCTAAGACTTCAGAAGAAAGCCTCAATAGACAAGCAGCTGGGTAGTATCTTCTGTCAAATCTGCGTCGATTTTAGTCGTGTCATCGTAGACCACCAACCGCGAACAACACTTGAGAGATTAACGACCAGGAATCCGAGATTTCGTTAGTTTCAGGTTGCAAATCACTCACGGTTGATTTCAGTCTTCGCATTCAGGCAGACATTCAAGCTACCGGACAAGAGTTTCATCGTTGTTAAAGTTCGTCAGTATTGCATATCCCTGCCAAGACCAAGGTTAGAACTCTGGCCACGAATTTCTGAAACAACTGTGTTGACCACTGCGCCACTGATTGCTTATTTGGCCCGACCGAATCAGCACGTCTGAACGCTCAACAACTTCCGTGTGTCTAGTACTTCGTTCCGAAAAAGACTGACTTGATAACCTCGGTGAACGTGAAGGCTGTGAACAAAAGTGGCGTTAGACTTTGAGTTGAGCGGTCAGACTAAGTCCTCCTTATCCAAATGGATGCCCCAGCAATGAAATCAGCAGTCGAATAATTTACCATATCTTCACCTATTCTACCAAGCCGTTTCACTTAACGATGCGACTATAGCCGAAGCACTTCAACAGACCGGCTGAACGATTTACCTTCCACACGATAGAATTTTCGTATTCATGACACGATCTGACCAAACCCAGTGTGTTTTGAATATATTTCAGGATAAGTAAACTTTGTATGAGAATATATTGCAACTTGCTTGTAAGCCTGTGCGGTTCAGTATGAAGCCCACAGGTCTCAGTGATGTGATAAATCAACCTTCTTAAATTATTATATCGTTGCTTTTCTCACAAATGAGACATCGCACATCAGTTCAGCGGCGAAAACACAAAAGGTCATTTCAAAGCCTTTTGGAAAGTCAAGGATTTCAAAGACCCGTATGACACAACCTGTGCTCCAATAAAATATATCCACTGAAAATTGTGGCTAACCCTGTGAATGCTGGGCATGCCATAGTTACAGGACTAACCGGTGGTCTCAAAGCAGAACCAGTACTTTCCTGTCAATAACTGGGTCAGTCAACCAGCCACGCGACCACATAGAATAGTACTCACGCACAGAAACAAAGAACCCTCATCGTACGCACTGTGGTACGCATTTTACTCTCTGAATTTATAACATCAATGCGACTCGGTAATTGTGCTTCACATTTGTATTGAACGTCATACAGTTGAATTCTGCGCGTTGTCTGTTCAGAAGGAGCTGTTTATAGGCTTATATCGAGACTGCAAGAAGATGTACATTGTGAGATGCAAGCACTTCGTTTATTCTCATCAGTAGATTACATAAACATTCTGTTATATAGGTTAAGCGTAAGACAGGGAAACAATGCAATGAAAGAACATCGTTCGGGCACAATAACGGTTTGCTGCCACGGTAACGGAATTGATTGCATCAGCACTTATTGCCAAAACGTGTGCGCAGAACGAACGCTCGCACCATACTACTCACAACGCTACTATTCACAAGTGGAGCAAAAGTGTAGGTTTTGACATCGGAATGGCTGCGGGAAGAATACAAGAAGGAGTATTGAGGAGTAAAATAATATGAAATGATTCTTGCTACATAAATGAACTTAGTATTGGTGTCCGTGGCAGCCGTGAAGTTATGAGGCGAGTGTGGTGTGTAGATGAGTGTTTTTGTTTATGGTCCTGTTGGAACGCATAACCCGTGTGTTGGTCTTCCGATTCGGTGATCCTTGTTTCATTCGCGTTCTCAGCTCGAAGCAATGCGTGAATGACGATGCATCGGAGAATGTCAACAACCGAGGTTTATGATTTCGCAATAAAGCAATGGACGGAGTGACGGGTTCAGCCAGAAGACCTGTTGCGTTTGGGTGTTTCGCGATCGAAGGTGCCAGATTTCTGTTTACAGCTATCGTATTAGTAGTATTTTGACGTTTCGTTTGCTCGTTCGTGTAAATAGTCTGTTACGTAAGTATTCAGTAAACATACAGAAAAGTTCCATGAATACTGCTGCATAATGGAGGAATTGGATGATTTCAAGTTGGATAACACTCAAACTTGATCGCAGCGTTTGCATTTAAGTGAACTTTCTAACAAGCCTGGTTCAAAGAAAAGCGCTACGCTCGAGTTTTGCTCTTGCTAGACGTAGTCAGTATTAAGTATTCATGACACTGTCTGGACAAGAACTTCACCCACACTTTCATGAAACAACTGTCCACTATCGCACCACTAAAACCATTCCAAGTATGACTGAATTATAGTACATAATCGCTCTACCTCATTGAGTAGAGTGCATTACTCAGAAGAAGATGTGCACCCTGACCAGCTCTAACGTGAAACGGGCTGACTGGAATGTCTACTTGCTTACTTGTCTTGAAAAGTATCGCTTTTCACAGATGGGTTCAGCTTGTTGCTAGCGTCACTTCTTGAGACACAGAGTTAGAGGTCTTTGAAAACTACACACTGACACCATCTAGTTACCTGTATCACCCCGGGAAGATACAAATCAGTTAAACACATTTACGCAGTCATCAGCCTCACTTGAACCGCCAGACAGTAAATGGATGTAGTCTACAGGAACATTTTGTACCAAGTGACTTATCAGAGATGGGTCAGTCAATTCTACTAGCACATAGTATGAATTAACTGGTAAGTTGAACGCACTCGTAACAACACTACACAAAGGTTGAGGGTCCGAACTGTTAGTGAACAGATGCTGAGTTTTGACCCCCGACTAAACTTCAAAACTTTTTCTGCTGACATGATTTGGCGCCTAACTTAGCCAGAGTTATACTATCCTGTTCATAAGCGGTTTGAACAGCCTGTTGGTCCATAAGAGCAAACTGTCACCCGATATCACAAACCGAGGAGCCCAGTAGACCAAATTGTTCGTATTCACTGGGGCCACCATGAATCTATTGAACAAACGAGTTTAGGTATACGCATGCAACAGTGAAAGTAGAGACAAACACTAGTTATTGATGATGCGCAGTCAATGTGCAAAAAATTGCCACAAGTGGTAGCTCTAGAAAGCTGAGAAAATTTTGTATACTACAATAATGCAATGACGATACATGCAGTACAACAACTCGCCATTTACTCTCAGTCGTTATCTCGACTCTAGTTAACATGACTGCGACTGACAGACAATCAGTTTACTCCGTTTTACAAGGATATAGTGGAAGCCTGATGAAACGGGGGTATTTACACAAGGAACTAAATATCCATGATGTATCATGCCTAGTTGGTCATTCTCACGGGTATTTCATCATCTGTTCTGTTTCTGCTGAGAATCGCTGATGTTAGACGGAGTGACCAAATGCAACTTGACACAGGTTAGCAAATGTTGTGCCGATTTATTCGATGGCTTACGAAATCACCCAAATCGCCTCGCCATAAGTGACACTGTGGTAGTTATAAAAACTGTGCACAGGCAGAGACCGCATGTGTTGGTTGCAGTTACATCACAAAATCTCCGTGTATCAGTAGCCACATCCATCGAAGCTCCGTTAGAATTTGCAGGGACTAGCATTGAAGCTCTCAGTGGTGTGCACATAATAGGGTAAGAGGTTTTTATTTACTGTAGCTTTCGATATACTAACCAGCGGATGATTGGCGTTACGGTTCATTAATGACGGCAGCTGATGAAATTTCGTTCCAAAATCTTGACATATTAATGGAGAAGCCATAGCATCCACCGGACTTGCAAATTCTGACTACATTTTTACCGGCAAGAAAATATATACGCCACGAACACTCCCACAGAAGTCTGAGTAGGTAAAACAGTACTTATGTACACGTCTAATGACGTAGTGAGCACAAACCTAACGCCGTGAAACAAAGAGTTACTCAAAGAAGACTAATTAAACCAAAATGCAAATGTTTGGCAAAAAGAGATCACAACTACAAGCTATCGTGAGTGAGTAGTTTAGGATATTTGGTTCATATGAACTGAACATTACTCAACGTTGATTGCAGCATTCTCATTTTCAAAGAATCTTCATGCAGTTGTTTTTGAAAACTAACGATAAAACCGAATTTTACCTTGTTACAGTTTATCGGTAGTACACATCTCTGACACGAAGGGGATTTCAAGTCTGGCAACATTTGCACGGACTAACCGTGTTTACAAGCTCGCTGAAACACTCACGCATTGATGATGTCACCTCGCCTGGTGATGAAACGTTTGCAACCTAAATGCCAAGCTCGGTGAACATATCAATACGAAAACAATCAACCCGAGCTACAAACAACATCACCACTGTTCCCAACCATCAGAAACACAGAACGCGCTTAGATTATCAAATGAATGAGCTTGGCTTCATTCGCTTGTAAGTCATCCTCTGAATGGAAAATCATTTTGAAATGAGATACAGTAACTGTACTTATAGCACTAGTCAGTGACCTCCCGGTTGAGATTTTTCTTCAAGTGGAAATCATGTGAATCCGAATTTTTTTGAGCGGAGTTGAATTTACCGGTAGGTAGTAGGGTAGTACAAATTCAACGTCACTCACTAATGATTAGAGCTTCTGCATTTCTATGGAATTTTCGCTGAGAAGTTTGATAAGAAGCACTACATTCTGGTTTTGTTCTCACTAGGGCTGGGACCTGTTTTCATTTTTGTTTGCCACTCTTTTTTCGGACGGAATTCCAAAACGAAGAGGCGAAACAACTAGTCAGTTCAAAACCTCTCCGATTCGAGATCAAAATGCGGTAACGACAGAGAGCAGCCAATCAGAATCCAGCTCAAGAACTCCAGGGAACAACCAATCGGACATCAGGTCAAAGTTCAAGTGAGACAAAATCAACCAATGGTGGGTCGGGTCAAAGGTCAAGCACGACGCTAAGAGGCCAACCAGATTTCACGCCAGTAGGTCAACCCACTCTGCTATATAAGAGCAGGCATCAATCCGACTTCACCAAACACTATATTCCAAACCATACGCTGAAACACTTACGCACCGATGATCTCACCTCGCATGGTGATGAAACGTTTGTAACCTAAATGCCAAGCTCGGCGAACATATCAATACCAAGAAATGTGTGTTTATATCCAAAGACAGTCTTACAGCGAGCTTAACATCGTTCACGATTTTTTACCTTCTAATACGGTTATATCCCTGGGTGTCATTAGATAATCACTGCATTCGGTATGATTAGTATATGCTACAGAATTTGAATCCTATACCGATTTCGCTTACTTCATACCACAGGATGGTTCTAACAACCATACTCAGAGATTACATATAAAATACCGAGCATGCACGCATTAGGCTTATCCTAGCCACCACAACCGATGAAATGAGAACACTTCGTTCATTGGGGGCTATTTCCATGCATTACGTCTCGTCAAACTTCATCAGAGCTTACACAGTACTGTTGCCACTGGTTTACTGCGTATTGCTAGGTCAGTCAGTACGAAATAAAACAGTAATACAACTCCTGAGGTGAATAAAAGTTGCCGATAAGTCCACATAATCACTATCCAGAGTGTTTCAACACATACCGTTGCCACTCCTGAAAAATACTTCAAATTTAGCCGTGGTCGAATGTAAACCAGATCGCGATTCGTCTATAGCCACTAAGCTTCCCTTGTATGAACACCCAGCAGGATAATATTATCGGTTTAGTTAATTTGGACGATTAGGTTTCTTGGAAAAACTTCTGAACCACTAATGTTATTTGTACCCAGAGCTTTTTTCCAGAGTACCGTCGACCGTGAAGTTGAAGAGGAGAGGAGAGATGGCGCAATCTTGTACCGTTGTCCTGGAGACAAGGAAGGATAAAAAATAGTCTGTAATAAGCCTCAAGTCTACTTGGTGTCTGTTTGTAAGATGCCTACAGAATGGGCACCTCGTTCCTCGACAGGCAGTTTCAGAGCACAGCGGTGTAGATAGAAACAAAAGGTGTTCTTGTGTACGAAAACGTAGTTGGTAGTTACTAGACCTGAGGTTATGCGAGAAGCAGATGGAAACTAATAACTTTGCCAGTGTATTAATGGCCTGTGAGAAATTCCCCTTGGTTACTGTACTATGCAGGCCAGTCGACTCTACTTCGAACGCCCGTAACATTCGCCGACCAACCTTCGGGCAACGTGGAGGCACCAAGGGGCAGCATCCTTCTGAAGTAGGGGTTCGAACAGCAGTCCTGAAGAAAGAAACATTACGAACAAGCAGGAGGCGAAGGCCCACTAAGCCGTGCACACGACTTACACAAACGTAAACTAAAACCGTACCAACAACAGGGCGGCAAGCCCTGTTACACAATTAAAATTCAATTCGTGCGCGCTCGCTGGTTTCGGCTGCGCGTTACGGTTTTCAGAGCACTGCTCTTCACCTCTTTTGAATATCTTGCTAAACAGAATGCTCATCAACAACTCGATCATATATTGATTGATAAGCGGTCTTGTGAACACCGCGTGAGGAAGTGTATTCAAAAGCGGAATGATTGCGCTTCAGTCCTTTTTCGTATCGACCTGTTTTTCTCGCAGACAAGTGATGATTCTGAATCTTCAACTCAACAGGTTGTTACTGGTTATCACTCGTTACTTAAGTAAAATCCAACGTAATAAAGATGCGAACGAGTTATCGCCAATCTTGAGCAATATAATGCAGTTTACAAGTGATTGACTCTGCACCGTGTTCAGAGCGACAAACAGATTGGACAAGCAACTGTACGCATCCCAACTCAGTTTTGTGTTCAGGACTGAACCAATGGTCGCTATATGATTTCACATGCGTTGTGATCATCAGGAAACAGTAAGCGTCAGTTTCTACATTAAAATTTCGCATTAAAACAACTGTTCTATAGTGATCTTCTTGATATCAGATGGGAAAAACATTCCACTTTGGCTGCACACGAAAATGTAAGTTAATTATACTAAATGATATATTCTGTCTGTCAATATAGAGTATTAAGTCGGTAAGTATTTATGGTCAAATCTATAGGTGATAAACTGGAAAGGCAATCAACCCCAATTCTTTTTGATAACTGAGTGATGACTGAATGGGATGGAAAAAGGAAACTCCCGAGCATCACGAGACCTTCTAGAGAAACCGTAATAATTGTACAACAACTGGAGTGTTTGGTCCGTTTCGGGATGCGCTAGTGTTTTGTGATATGTTGAGGCAGTTGCCAGATATCCTGGATTGGTGGGTGACAGACAGTTTTGTTCTACTCTGATTACACCAACTCCAGTTAAATACTTCCGGCAATTAATCAGCGTATTGCAAACCGAATGATTCCACATGAGAAGGCTTCACGGAAAGTTTGGATGGAATGTTAGTTTATATGTGTACTCACGCAACAGTGTTTCTGGGAAGTACACTTGTTATAAAGCGTGAACAGATAATTCACTGAGCGTCACTATTAAATTCACAATACGTGCTGCATCTGTCTGGGTAGATTCAAGTTCATAAGTGAATTATGCGCCGTCTGTGAACCTAACCGCACCAGCTGAGACAGCCCGATAAACAGAAAGGTACTAAGAGTCCAGAACAATCGAAACTGGTGTTTATACAACACTGGAAGGATTATACGAAACAATAGTTCTTTCTCGGCTCAGACATGAATCAGCCGAGTGTCCAAGTAAACTAGGAAGGAACCAACAAAATTTCGTAGGTATGCAATGTACTTCACAAAACCGTCGAAAATGAACAGCAATCGGTTCACCAAATTTATCGCATGCAGATAGTGATAAAAACAGACTACAACAAACGGGTTCAGAAAATTTTACAAATTTTATAGATAAAATTATCAGTTGGACAACATTTGAAGATAAACGTCAAGTGGTCTTAGATACTTCAGAAAGTTTAATTTTGTAAAGTCACAGATGTGTAGACATGAACCGGATGCGCCTTCTACAAGCAGACTGGACGGTCCCCAGCTTTTTTTATACACGTCAAACATACTACGCAAGTCAGGAAAAACTGCAATAATTCCAACGACGGAGGTGACATTTTATTTGTCTTCCCAACAAAAGTGCTCTAGTCGTACAGGTTCTCAGTTATCGCTTATACAGTACGTTTCGTCAAACACTTCCGGCAGCCGCCGTTTGTTCATGATTTGCTACCTACGCACTTAGGCCTGTCCTTAGGAGGGACAAGTTGCTTGCGCAAGCTCAGAGCATGCTTATGCACTGAGCGAAGTATATTTTGGCATACGGTGTGGCCGCTGTTCCACAGGGTGGTAGATTATCATCCACTCTGGTTAGAGAGTAGCAACGGCGATTACCGTCCACCGACCAAATACGAACCACAAGGTCAAACCAACCGAATCATTCAAGGTCGTCTGCAAAGTTTTCGTCAACCAACCGAGGTAAGTGCAATAACACAAAGTCAACACACTGTAGTGTCAAAGCAACTGTGATTCGATTATATTCTTCAAAGCTATATACACAAAAGAAGTTCATCGGTGCGCTTAGGTTCCCACGGCCAACCATCAATTTATCTTGCCCTCTTATTCACTAATCCTACATGACACAAGTTACTTTGAGTTCATTTAATTGATATCCACAACGTGCAGTACCAGACTGTGTAAATAATCCGTACATAGTATTTTAATCTACAGACATGTTCTGACCGGCTGATGAGATCTCATTGTCTTCTTTATGAAACTATGTGAACGAGAAGACAGCAGTACACTTGTCATGCTCAATAGTCACGTTATTAAGTTGCAGTGTTAGTTGTTGCAAATAATCTTGGCTTGTAAATGTATATCGTGGAAGAGTTGGTGTTCAACAAACAGACACTTGGTTGAGTGGATGATGCCATTTTGTGGACTTTTTTAGTCTTAGTGTGTAGATTCGAAGCTCAGCTTAGAGGAAACGCGTTGTATAGGTGAATATTGTTTTGTCATTCGTGCGTGTTTGTCTGAGGTCTTTGTTGTGCATAATTGGATATATTTACAAATTCACACTACCCCTTTGGAGTAGGTTAAGTGACCATAATTACAGATGAATCGTATGAGCAACTATTGCTTTCTTGAAGTTCAAGTCAGCAACTACGCTGTATTTGAGTTAACAGAATCGAAGCCATTTGAACCCCAATAAGGATCATCCACAGAGAACAGTTATCCTCTCAGGTTTATTTGCGGTTGTCTTAACCGACGGTCCTCCTTACTAGCAATCAATTCATTTTTTTAAATCAGTAACCGTGAAACATGAGAAACATAATACATGACAAGTTTACGAAAAATATGAGACGTTAATCTGAAAAAGTTTAGCAATATTTCTTATCTCAAAAAACTATTTGCTTGTCATCCCCGTGCGCTTAGTTATCAGTTGCATTGTTTAACACGTTTTGATTGGACCTTTTCACACCTGAATTCGCTTATATCTTTACGGTGTACACTTACTCAAGTAAGTCGAATTGGCCAGCACATATGTCCAAAGTTCGAGTGGTCATGGTCAGTTTTATTTTCCGTAACAAATGGGTTAGAGTGAGACACACGCTTTCTGGTGGACGTTGTGTTCACTGATGGTGAGACAACGAACGTTATATTCGGTAAACTGCGACTCAGCTTTGTTGAACTGAACATGTACTGGTTAGGCTATAATGTTACTTCACAGATCTAGTCTTACCGCATAACCCGTGTCGATGAACAGCACCGACCAACGATAACAGCTTCCTGGTCAGCATCAGCATCTGTGACAGCCAAAAAAATTTATGCCATTAAAGTCGTGGATTTGATTTACAGTTTGGTTGACTTCACTCAGTTGGAGTGCTTGAATCGTCATGGCTCCCACTTATAGGGCAATGAGGTTAGCGAATGTGGCAGGTTTCACTTACTTATAACCTTTCAGTTAACAAACCCCTTCCCTCGTCATAAGCTTCACGTTTGGACAGAGTTACCCACCCGGTCCACTCTCATATGGAATGCACCAGATAATCCAGTAGATTGATTATTAAAGCGGGATTTCTGGATCAGTTCACGCCGGAATCGTTGTGATTTCATAGGTTAGTTGGTAAGGCATTTTGTTTTTGTCGCTGGTTCGAATCCAGCAGAAGTCCTGATTTCTCACAGCTGGCTCATCTAAATTATCGAGTCTACCAAGCTGCTTATCAGTGCTATAATGGCAATGCTCATAACCGGTGTCGTTGAACTCCAGCGTGAACTGACTTGGAAATTAGTTTCGGACAGTCCACCAGGTGGATCGTTCGGTGGACTGCATATGACACAGTGATTTAGCTGGGTAACTAAGTGAAAGGTGAAATTTCTGAGCTTCTGACGTGGTTCCATAGCTCAGCTGGTAGAGCACTTGTGACGTTTGGGCACGCAGTTTCTGTCGCCGGTTCGAATCCAGTCGATGTCTAGATTTTGTGTAGTTGGATCTCTTTTAAACTAAATCTTAAGTTCTCAAATACGGATGAGTTGCTGTACTTGAATACTGAGCAGAAAACATCAGGCGAAGCAAACAACTGAGGCAGTTATCGTAAACGGACTGGATTGTCTCACTAATCACCATATCAAAACCTGCCACTGTGAAGCCCTTGTTGCCACTCTCTGCATCAAACCGTGCCTTTTTGGATTATGACTGAAATATCACTTTCGGCCTTGACTTGTGATGCATCAAGCGGACCGCATGGCTACATGACCACCCAAAGTTCAGAACTGTGCCTATTCACCAATTCAGTAAGTCTGCTGAGTCATACGTTCGATGTGCAGTTATTCATATGCCATCAGCAGAGTTTGTCCTGGATTTAGGGTTAGCAACTACTGTCTTAGTTTGTCCGCTTCAATTCTCATCGTTAATTTAATGGACCAACTCTCTCAGCATATGAGTGGTTTGAAACACTGAAAGAATACTGAAAGACTGACAGATTTGAGACCTAAACTTAACTTTATAAGCATATTCACCACAGTATGGTTAGTCCAAACACACATTAAGTTTTTGATTACTGGAACACATTTAATAATGAGAAAAACAATGGGACACTTAGAATTTGGACACATGGGAAACAGAAGGCATCAGATAACATAATTTGCTAGAACTTCGGTAATGTAGATAGATAGAGTCAACGGAACTCACCACCCGGTATGTACAAAGTCTCACATACTTAGGGCAGTATTCGTGCTTTGCAATCACAAACCAACAATGTAATGTGTTCGACTCCCACCACGTTTGAATTGATAAGGTAGAGATAGTCGTAATTAGGACCAAACCAGTGGCAAAATTGGTGGTACTGGGTCCCATGAATGCTTCTGATCGCCTTGTCCGAAAACTCTGCTCATAAAACTGGTACTGTGATGAATAACGCCCTCATTTCATAACACAAAGTTTGCCAGTTCGAACCGGTTCCTATCATCGACAATTGGTGGAGTTAAACAAAGACTAAATCAGTAACAGTTAGGCTTCTGGTTGAGAACTAACAACCCAAATTACTTCCACAACAAGGTTGTCGGTTTTGCACGCGTTCTACTTTCGCGCAACTCCTCGGTTGACTTTCACAGACTGTTCAGCTTATTCAGCGTCCAATACGTAGTTACATCGTGACAACCAATATAGCATATAGAAAAGTGGTTCGTTCTCCTGATACCATTTTTCTTATCGGAAATTCACTCACATAAATTAATCTTGATGGCGGCCTCTGTTTTGCCGCACACAGTTATCATTCATCGATTTGTTTGGCTGCTCAGCCAGTTCGTTGTATCAAAGTGGCTAACAGATCTTGGCAAAAAGCGCTTAAATGTACCACTCAGCCCTGATTTCATCTGAATATGTTAACTGTTCAGTTAGTAGGAAATCAAAACGATTGGTTCTCTTAAAGAATTATTGTGGAGGAACACAAAATAGTTAGTTCTGGGGCATTCCGTAAAACTGCATTCTTAACAATCCCAACATTTATGACCATATAAATAGATGTAAGCGTAAAACAAAGATCCGAGATCACAAGTTACAGATTAAGGGTTGAAACAGAGGAATCGGTAAGGAAGTACGGAGAACAGCAATCAGAAATAGTAACTCTCAGAATAACCACAGTGTCAGATAAGAATGTATTCAGATATGCAAAAGGGATTGTGGCGCATAACATCCAGCCACTCATCAAACCAAAAGACGCTTTTTTGGTCATACTGAGAAGTCAGAAAAAGAACTGCATGAAATTTCCCTTCATGTCCAATTTGACCAGTTTCGCTAGTTTTGAAGATGCACGTGATTCGTGAGAATGAGACAAAACTCGGGTTCTCAATTTGTGTTCTTAGCTGTTTTGGAAAATGTTACTTCACTAGAGTTTGTAGATGTCAGCTTGTCATCTTTATGCGACTAATACCGTAAGTATACAACTGGTTATATGATCAAGGGAATATGATGGATATATACATATTTTGCTTCCAACTAGATACTCTGTGTAGACATCATTGGGTTTCGGCTCAGAGAACTATTTACCAAAACGGAATGAGTGGGTTATTGAGTGCGGATATGTAGAGGACTGGTACGATTCTGCCTAGAATCGTGCCTATTCTCCACAATAATTGAATCAGAAAAACTGATTATAGGACAACGGCGTTTATTGAAAAGAGACCGAGAAAGCGAGCTGTAAGCAAAACACAACAGAAGCAAAGCGCGACAGTCCAGTAGCTAGCGACCGGAAAGTGCAAGTGTAATTGTGGCCTTGGGCGGTCGAACCAACGAGAAAATCCAGACATGCAACCAAACAATGTCAATGGTGTCAACAGTCAAAATAAATAGCAAAATAGTTGGAATACATGGCAAACCAAGAATGTCTCTACAGATATTAGAATTCCGGGCCCTCGATATGTTTGCTACAAATTCGAAACAATTGATTCCCTCTAGCAGCCTGAAGGAAGCAGACAGAACATGAAAACTGGTAGATGCAAGCATTTCGCATTGACTCATCAGTACCAAACTTACAATAACATGGGTGGGCTTTTTTTAAAGCGATCTATTTGAGGGGTGGATACTCAATAAGCGACTTAGGATAAGACATTAAGTCCAGGGAAGGGTCAGGTTCACGAACAGTTGTTTCTGAACACAGACAGCTGGTTTGAGTCGATTAATTGCAACTGCTTCAGTAAACCTCAAGAATATCGGGTTGGAATGGTGCAACAGGATTCCGAATGCACAAGATGGATCGGTAGCATGACCGGTGGTCAAGAAGTGTCTAGCGACTGAGGAAACTGCTGTTAATGCGTTTCAAAAACATTACCACTCTCCGGTAACACGGACTTCTGTATCCATTCAGGTAAATGTTCCTTCATTCTGGAGCTCAGGCATCTCTCGGTTCTGCGTTTGTAACTTTCTCCGCAGTTACATACAAATTGGTAAACATAGTGTGAGGTGACGCCGATAGGCTGATCTCCTTTGACTGAAGGCACTGGTAGCTTCTGAGTCCGAGCGATTACACGGAGTTCAGCTGCATTAAACACTCGCTTAATCGAATTTCTTAATCGCTGTGCTGTTTGTTGCATGACATAACCACCTCTAAAAGATTGCTCTATGTAGACTCTCTTTTGCTCTACAATGACCACCTTTTTGGTGGTAATTTTTGTCTACTGTGCTTATTTATGAAACTTCTGGGGTGACCACTTGATTGTAGGACAGACGTAATCAGATCTAGTTCCTCCGCGAGGCTGTCGGGTGTACAGATTCGTCTTGCTCATGTGAAGAGAGTATTTACTAGTGCTCGTTTGTGTTGGATCAGTGAGAAGCTGCTAAAGTTTAGGTATTGACCTGACCATGTGGGTTTCCTATACACGGTTCCTCTAACCGAGCTATCTTCTTGACGGCTTATTAGGATATCTATAAATGGCAGGCGGTTGCCGACCTCAAATTCAGAAGTGACCTTTAGATTAGAATGTCAACTATTTAGACGTTGCACCAGGTTATCTATCATATGTTTAGATCGACTGGAAATTAATGTGTCATCTACGTAACGCTTGTAATATGACAAGTTTTCTATCTCCGTAGCTAGCTGTTGCTCAATTTTTAGCATGAAAAAGTCTGCTAAGATGGAACCTAGTGGACTTCTCACGGCTACTCCGTCTATTTGACGGTAGGACTGTTCAAGTAAACGAAGACTGACATTCTCAGTACAGAGCAGCGAAGTTTCCTTCAATATGTCGATGGGAAGTAGCAACGAAGTGTGATTAATTTCAACGAGCTCACAAATGTAGCCAATCGTTTCATGCAGCGGGACATTTGTGAAAAGTGACTGAACATCTACAGAGCACATCAGTTCATTGGCAAGAATAATTCTGTCCGGGTCACTGATCAATTCGAAGGAATCTTTGAAGGAGTAGTTCTGAAATTTCTATCTTACTAGGGTTAAAATAGTGACGAGCCAGCGTGCTAATTTGTGGTAAGGTGAGTTTGTCATTGCCAAAATTGGCCTACTGGCCTCCCAGACTTGTGTGTCTTTGGCTGGCCGTAAAGTTGAGGTGTTGACGATCCGCACGGCATGAAAGACGTAAACGTTACTTCGTCAATAATCCTCAACTGCAAGAGCAGCTGAAGATGTCGTCTTATGCGGTCCTCTATTTCGCCAATGTTGTCCGCTCTCTCCATTCGTCGAAACTTTGTTTGATCATCCAATATTGATAACATCTTCTGTACATACGCATCCTTGTCTAGAATGACGGCCCCAGAACACTTATCAGGCTTAAGTATAACCAAGTTTTCGACTCAAGTTCTCTTAACGATTGCAGGTGTTGCCTCGTGATAACACACCGGCTATTAATTGGAGTCCCGATAAACCCATAAGCTATATCGGTGAACTTAGTCTCTAACCGGTGTAGATCGTCAGCACTAGTCGAGTATTTTCATTAAATCACCCCGAGATCTCTACCAATAGTTCACCAAATCGAAAACATAAGGTTGTGGTTAGTTTTGTTCATTATTGCATGAAAAACAAAAGACGCAGAAATCTTAGGTGAAAGTGTATACTATTAGTCAGTAATATGGCCAGCTTGGTGGCTATACAGTGTTTCACAAATGAAACGCTGTATTCGGTTATATTCAAAGCAGCGGCAAGAACCACTAATGGTCCTGCACGGCTGAGTTGAATCTGAATCACAGTTACAGCTACCAGCCATCATGGATAAATTTGACAATACTGATCATACAATAAAATGAAATGCTTACTTATCAGCCACTAGCAAATTTATTTTGCACAACCAAATCATGAAGTCAGCGTCTTGAAATATCTTGTGTAGGCTTTAACTAAGGAATTCATATCTTCCGAAATACTCCGCAGAGGTAACAAATGCACGATACTCAGGATGTGTTTATCTATCCCAATAGTAACCAGTAAACCGACTGAAATGAGAAACTTAATACTAGGCCCTTCATGAAGAATAATGTTGGAGAATCGAAATTCATAAGAAATTTTAATAGGTTATTTGAACCGTTTTCGTTTTTGTTTCTTTAATACATTCTTTTTACGTTGCTCACTGGGAATTTGGTAATTTTATGACTCAATCCTGGGAATACTTGGGGGAAAGTACTTTACAAATCGACCTTCCAAAACCCTTCTTCGCGTTTTGTAATTTCCCTGTGAATTTTCCCTACACATTATTTATTATCCCAAGATCAGGTCACTTGCTAGAACAGATGTGTGAAGTGACATGTGCGTGTAATGAGGGGATATCTTATCGGTGAATAAAACGTCCGTCGAGCACACTGGTAACAAGCAAGTTGATTTACGTAAACTTGGGCGTTTACACCCCTTTGTTCTGAATGTTCACTTCCGGGTGGTATGGTCTAAGCTACCGTGACAAAACACTAGCCTGAGTCTTGTTCAGTAATTGAAGCATTCTGGTTTATGCCATAGTGGATAAACACACCCAGCATCGAACACTCAACCAAACTATCACTCACTGAGTCGGCAAAATGAAAACAGGGTAATCTTATTCTGTCTGTCAACATGATCACCGATAGCATTCCATTTCATGTTTTCTCACTGTCTTTGCAACAAATACACAAAGATAACAATCATGCTTATGTGAAAGGTTGTTACGTGCGTCTGCATATCTTCGCAAACCGGTACTCTTCCAAGTTAGAACCTGCGTATCTCAAAATTACTGTCGATTCTCGAAATAATCTGTTTGCCATACGATTTGTTGTGTCATCATGCATGGCAAAATATTTGACAACTCCGGATACACTGAACATCGTACAGTTGCGAAAATGTGCCGACAAAACTCTGAGTAACGCAATATTGAAAGCATGTATTCAGAGAAGCGGTTTTTACAGCTGGAGTAAAGCCACTACATTAAACTTTCTAAACTATGAGCTCGGGACAGTACGCCTTCGTAATAAAGTTTACTTTTTCACGTATGAATCGCATCACGCTTAGTGCAGTCTTGGAAGATGCAAACTTTGACGTTTCAGCGGCATGTTACTAGGTAGCTGCACATGCGATCAGTAAATCGGTATGACAGAAGTGCTGCTTATTGTTTGGGAACCGTACCTCAGAGTAACCATATCACAGTTTAATACGATAAGCCTATAAATGGTTGTTTGCCGAAACGGTTACACTTATGCCGTTTGATGAATTCACCAAACATGTAGAAAAAATGCCCGTAGCGCGATAACTTACAACAGCCATTTCTTGATATAGTACGTAAGTATGAATCACACTTCCGGAGAAGATGAGTGTATCGTGTGATTAGACAAACGCGACTAATTTCATTTGGCTTCATGAACATTGTTGTGATTGGTCAATATGGACAGTATATATAAACTACCTCACAACACATAATTGTGGTTTACTAAACCTTTCAAACGAACGAGTTTGCAGTCTGACGTGAAAATATGCAATCTATTTGCTTTCTTTCGTTAATGACTTTTTTACTTATGAACTCCACACCCGTTTCGACTTCAGGTGAGTTGGTCAGGAAGTCATCCATGTACATTTCTTTGTTTCTGGATGAAGCTTACTGGAAACTTTCAGTAGCACTAAAATTTGAAAAGGTTCCCTCAAGTGTTAGATCACCATCACTAGTGTTGCCGGTGTGTACCGTCGTAAAAAATTCACTTGATTTATTTTGTTTTTTAATTACTAGTTGGAACTTAGATGTTGAAGAATGAGTTGATTTTCGTGAACTTTAGCATACTTGACATTTGAGTTCCGATAGTTTTTTCTTCTTAAATGAATCACTAATTCTCTGTTCTGAGTGAATTAGTAGCAGACTCAACAATGATCTGCCCAAACATTATAATGAATTTTAACGGTAATTAAGTATGGAGTGAATGTTGAGAACTTGGACAAAGTCTAGTTTCCCTTATGTTTTGTTTTAACAGATTACGCCAGTTTCCTTCACTGTCCCTCCTCTATTTAATATGATTCGACACAGAATGTTTTTTTCCCGTAGTAAAATGATGAGTGACTTTAATTTCGACCGTGCCCGAATGACAGGTGGTGAAACATTGTACTAAAATGTAGTCGTATCCATGAGACAATGATTATTCTCATCTTCAGTTCTGTACGCAGGGAACTGATTATGCTTACATATTACATGATCATAGTGTAAAATAACCCCCAATTTTACAGATGTCTTTTTTACTCTACGTGCTTAGTTTTTCCATATATTGATTCGCACCTAATAAACATTCTAATGTCATAGACAAAACAGAAATATTTGTACAGTAGTTACGTCAATAACTAATAAACTGAGAAACACACGCGACTTCAAAGGGACTTTCAGCTAAAGATATTAATTAAAACTGTTTCCTTTGAGAGCCTATTTACAACGCCTTGCCAAGGAAATCAACAGTGATAAAGATTAAGTTGCATCCCTCTTACCTTTGGATATTACATTCTTTTATCTATATACATACATTTCATAAAATTGTTAGGCTGCATCTCTCAACACAAAACTCCATCAAAAAGAAATCCCTGTAGCAAGAAAGCTTGTGAAAATTTGTACAAAAATCCAGCGTATCAGCACGATCGGGTATGAGAACTTTGCAACAAATCAGGAACTGTAACTGATACAATATTTGACACGTAAACTAGTGCTTTCGATATAAATATAACGTAGTCATGAGTCCGTCCTTACAGCTGAAACGATAACGTCCGGTATAAGCAATCACAAATCGGCTCATCAAAACAATAGACAGACACTCTTGAAGTAGTTTCAAGTTGCAGTGAGAATTCATATACGCCTCCAACTTTCTGATTTATTAATTGTATCTTGTATGAATGTTGAGTTCGACGGTGTTGGACAAAACTAAAGAAGGTAAGCAAACCATGACAGCCAAAATAAATTTACACAATAGATGGTCTGCCAACGCCCAAATATTCGGGATGGGCATATTTGATTGAAAGTTGCCGGAATACATCGGCAGTCCTTCGAGATACCAACGCTGCCGTCTATTACAGCATTGATGTGGGAACCGATACCCGATAATTTTTTTTAATTTGACACAACCCAACATCTGTATTGCTGTTGTATGAGCGATACGGTTTGGGAAAAAAGGACAAGTGGTTGTTTGTGTCAAGTGTGCTGCTAAATGGCGGTACACACAAGTCCGTGCGCCACACACACTGAGGACGGTTCGGATGTTGCCCAGGAAACTATGTTATAAAAACCGCAAACAGTATGTGTAACGTATTCTCTGCAAGCGTTCTGCACACCATGACACAGTAAACTGTCCGCAGGTACGGTCTGTTGCTTCGACGAACATCACGTGATACACGTTTTCAGTTGTTTTATCCGAGTTCATTAACTGAGATCAATTTTTTTTACCACAAGCAGCTGACTTATTGTAAACTCTATTAAACGCTTACTCACTCATCTGGTAAGTAATGAATCACAATGACTACTCACCATACTAACATGAGGTTAAAAGACCAATCGGGAGACTCTTCGTTCCATTGCACTGACGTTGATCTGATCTGCATACGAAGCATCCATGTTTTTAATTAAAACTAGCATGTTATAGTCGAATCACTATACAACCATGGTCTCTTGAGTGTTAAAATTGTCGCAGAGTTTGGCATATTCCGCATACTCATATTTATTCATGAATGCTACTGATGTGCTCCTTTTGCGTTTCGGAACCCTCAGCCGATCGAAAGGAGACAAGTTTTCACATGTCTATGTCGGGCATACGAATCTAATTTACCAAACGACGTGTATCACGTGTGTCATATTGACAGCACTGTTGGTATACCGGAATCGTCGCATGATTTATCGAACACATTATGGCGGAACTGGTATGCCTGATAGATGGGTCGTCTCTGGTTCAACAGTGTACTGTCTAAAATTAGGTCAATTTCCGTTCAAATAACTGGAAACAGTTGTCCTTTAAGAGGAAAGTGGAAACTTCTCTTCTGTTAAGGGCCAGGATGCCGGGAAAAGCATGTGTAGACGACTGATCCCAAATTTCATACATATCCGTTAGGACAGTAAGAAGCAGACACCTAACTATATGGAGCAGTGGAAGTTTGGTGGAGTCATTGATTGGAATTGTTTGATAGCTGAGCAGTCTTTGAGGGATCAGTCAGACTATCAACAATTGAATGACGAGTAGCTTCGTTAACCTGAGATCAAAATACGTCAGTGCTGAGCGTTTTTGGGGGGAATAGTAGAAACTAAGAAACAACAAGAGAATACATATTACATCGCGCTGATAAATGATCAGATGGTGGTAAGCAGTTGCATATTCTCAGGTGATGTGTCATTAAACATTGTGAGAACGGACCAAAGATAACTTCGACAATTGGTGGTAACTTATTTCAGTAAATGGTAATTCAGTCACAAAAGCAATGAAGCTAGCCAATAAGCTAATAGTCCTCTAAAGCTGAGATTCCACACCTGTCTGCATGTGAAGTTTATCTAACTCCAATACGTTTTAACGAAGACAGATGGAGATGAAGCAACAGGTGCCTGATGACTGTGTGATATAACTAACGAGGGTAATGCTAGTATTCATAAAGCACACTGGGACTTTTCTGAAACTCCAAGTCAGACATCACAGCATAAATTGTGATTAGTTCTGAAATCAGTCATGCCCACAATAGCAACCTAACTCAGGCATCCGAGCTCCGTGTTCCCCGAAAGCAATGGCTGCAATGCAGAGTAGCTTCCCTTTGAGTTCAGTGTGCCGTGGCTGTTTTCTCTTTTCAGATTGCGTATACATGGATGCTTGAAAATAAACCGGTCTACAACTGTCAGACCTTAACTCATGCCAAATCGACTTTGGTGGTTAAAACCAAATTGACTGATGAGCCCTACACTCTCACAAAACTTTAGATTTGGTTTAGAAAAGCCACATTAATTAAAATGGACTAATCACGCCTCAAATAAGAGTGTTGGTTCCACAATTTCTAATGCCGCCGTTTGATGGAACTGACATTCCAAACAAAAACGCTCAAGCGATAAATCATAACTTAAATGTTTTTTTGTACGAAAAAAAGTGTGAGGTTTATATTTCACGCACCTACGCCGGGTTGAAAAAACTAGTGTTATAGGCCACGAAAATAGTATCTATAAGACTTACAAATCTATCAGCGATCCAGGCACACTCTCCTTGGTCTAAAATCCAGAAAATCATATGTTCAGAGTCAGGTTACCTAATGACTAGACATATCGGTACAAACTGAACGTGAGTCACAGTTGGTCACAGCTGACACCTTCTCACATCCATCTCAATCAGTTCGGTTCGTACAGAAGCACCACGCTCAAGTTTATGTCCCGTTGAAGCTCATCAGTAGTGCATATATTTGTCACGACCAAAGCTAGAATGGTCGCGCTTTCACGAAGTAAACGCGTTAACCACTGCGCTAATGACCTCACACAGAGTAGCACTGGGTTATCATATGTGAACTCAGCCACATGCGCTTGTGGTACGGTCAGAGTTTTAATCCCGGTCGAAGCACGAATATGCACAACTGAAGTGCCCTAACAAGGACAAATCTTGAATACGGCCCTTTTTTCGGAAGCGTTTGGCTAAAAAGTCTATGGGAATGCGACAACTGCAATCAGTTGTACGTGCCATTTAATTTATTTAAGCCAGAATTCCTCATTATTCAACATCAATCCGTACGGAGGAATACCAAATATCTATTTAGGTCTGGTTTGTTTTTGATATATCAGTCAGAGATCTTATACAATTGAAGGTCATAAAAACGGAGATAGCAGAGGAAAAGAAGCCTAGGTGGTCGAATTCTTTAACACCGTTGCCACAGCTGTATTTATCTGACACATTAGTGAATCAACTTGCGCTACAGGTCTAATGCTTATTGTCCTGACCCACTCCCGGAGATCATTGAATATGAAACATACCATCATACTGCTCTGGATTACTTTGGGTTTCTTTGCTGCCTGTCACTCCTTACCTCAACGTTCTCACTTCTTTCACAGTCTTTCGCTCCTATTGAATTGGCTGAGGTCGTTCAGCACAATTTATTCCTCTGCCTATGCTGAGAACGGTAGTCATTCAAGAGACAAGACCTGTATTCTGCTCGAGTTTACGTGCATATTTGCATTATAAAGGAAGGCAGGAGTGAGAGTCAATACCACCGTAACCTGCTTTTAAACGCAACACACGGGATCGTTGCTATCACCCAAGCCCAACGCCAACGAGCGTTTTCTACCAACTGAGAAAACGATTGTGCTTCGTTCGGCACTGGGTGTGCAAAGTGAAATTACCGTACATCCGGGCTGTTGTTTCAATCTAACGGACGCACGTGCGTCCCCTGCAAGCGTGTGGGATCATTAAGCAATGACCCAAATTTCGGACAGACTTGATTGATGCTTTAATCCATGCCACAAGTGATCGATCCAACAGCCACACAGTTCGCACGCGAAGCGTTACTTGCTTGCGCACTCAAGGATTGCATAAACCAACGATCTGCGCCGATTGCCCTGGCTCAAGTCTGCGCGGCATCAACAACAAACCAGCAGATGGTTGAGCCGGCTTGTTTGTACGGTGAAGCAGACATTAATGTAGCTGGTTTGGCTTGACATTTCAGTGCTGGACATACGGTTGTTCGGCAGATATAATCGAAATTGGACAACTATTTAATTAGGATTTAAGGTAGTATAAGTGTGTGGCATTAGTTAACTGGCAGGTTCTTTTATTGAGAGATGATCAACTTTGGCTGTACGATGAATCACAAGAGCAAAAATGTGAACCGCTTAAACCGGAAATGCTGTCTCAGATTCAATCATAGCCATTAGCAATGAATTTTCGCGTTGATGGAATGATGCTAAAATCCTTGCAGATCCTCATTAATGACGAGCACCTATGAGTCACCTGGTGCAGATAACGATCACGTGGACACATGATTCACGGTGTTCATTGTTTGCACGTAGATTGAACACAGCTGTTTAGACAGAGGAGAACGTTTACTGTCATCTCAGCCGGCAAGTGCCATCAACTTTGAGACAAATCGTAGGTAGGTATGCTGAGTCATCTATGCTGTTCAGGCCCAAACTCATTTTGTATGGCCACGAAATTCAATTCCATGAGTTGAGGACGATTTTTTACAGTGACGCGAATCAACTGCAACGATGTTTCTCGATGACTGACTTGGCCTTCATGTCATAAACTAGCACCTTTACATGTTTCGAGTCAAGTATTTATCGATTGCACTTTTTTGCGTCTCAATATCTTGAGATTCCTGAATTGATTTACCAGATAATGCTGTAATTCTCTGAACTGGTCCAGAATAAGCCAATGATAAGGGCAATGCGTTGAGACGTAAACATCTTACTAGTAGTTCAACAGTGCACTACGGATCAGCATTCGTTTCTTGACTCCACAGATTCCTTAATTGTGTGACCAGTTTCTTTCTGACTATGCTGTCCAACACACAACACGGGAGTGCATTTCACTAGCTGATAGCTTTATCAGGTAGGTCGTAGACTGAAGACGTTTTCTACGTGGTTTGCTTTGTCAAATTCAGTTACTTTCCACGGTTCATTCCGCCATTCATGAAGGAGATCTCTGAGCGCAGCTCTAGACCAATATCTCTTTTTACTTAACACGTGTCTGTAGCTTTGAAGAAACATAGCAAGGTGATGCAATCTCTTCTGATTGCTGTTCCCTTCTTATTCACAGTCCTCGCGGTCAATTCCTGATATCCAACCAGATTGCGCAGCCTCCTGGTGAAGGGATGGGTCGTTGTTCCCTCGTACTGCACAAGTGACCTGACGTGTAGTGAGCAGAGTGGTTAAGGTACTGAAGGACTTTTTGATTTCTCTTAATACACCACGAGCTGACGTGCAGAACTCGTCCGTAACCCCTTACCTCCTGAGTGATAATGAAACATCAATACCCGGGTTGCCTTCATTTTCCGCTTCTCACAGATAATTTCGATCCAAAGGGTACGGGCCATTCGACTCTGCCCAACTGGTACGCACACATTATGCAGTTCACTGACAAGGTCAGTTTGCAGGCCTATTCGATTATGTGATCCAGACCGGTCTCTGTCGAGCATGCCTATATTATCGACCGAGCTAATGAAGCGCATTAATCACGGCGACTCAATGATTTTGGGGTGGTCACTACCTAAAACCATTGGACAACGACACAGCCCTGGTAAACTCCCTGAACGCCCCCCCCAAAAAAAAGTTAATCTCTTTTCTGTTCACCAAGCAAACTACGACGGCGGAGATAACATTTTCTATATATCGAGATGAGGTATGTGTTGCTGGTTGCTCCGAGTTTAATCAAGAGAATTCCATGTGAAACTCTGTCAAAAGTTTTGCTGAATTCCTCAAACGTGACGTTTACTGATATGCCACAAACCTTGAACTCAACCTAATCCCAACCAGCTAGCAGCCGGTTGGTCAGTCAGAATCGACCCTGTCAAATGCCACGTCAGTTAGATTATAGAAAGTTGCTTGGGCTTATGGAAATTCTAATGGAATCGGAATAGCTAGCGCACATTTTTCAGTCTTAACAGAGACCCGTATGAAAGTATCCACTTTCAAGTTGACCATCACTCACATTTGATCACAGCCTCCGNTCTATCTGAATGCGAAGGCTGCGATCAAATGTGGGTGGTGATCAACTTGAAAATAAACCGAGTCCCCGACTACTCATCAGTATCCACTTTCGCCAAAAGAGATTTATGAGCACCTATTTATGAACTTCCATGATGTTCGCTGAAAGCAGTCATTAATTCGCATTATTAGTTGAGTTCTTGACTGGAGAACAAAGTTTGAATCAAAGTCACAACAGAATTTCCTTTATGCAACCTGTTACCGGTAAGCAACTCCGCAACGTTGCATACCAAACCACCTGGTATTAGATTCTGTTCAGCCTCTCGAAAAAGCTAACTAACTACATTCAATAAAATTCAAACACACTCAAGTTTGGGCGTTGAACAGCGGGGTTTGTTTTGTTTTCTACGCGGTAGCTCCATCGCTCTGACCATTGACTTCAAAATTCACATATACTACATCTGTACTGTTTTTTCCACAACATATAATGTTTTCTGACTAACTGTACATATTCTACGTTGTTACTTGACGTTTTGTAATAAATATTTAAGTTGTTATTTGTCAGTTTTAATAACCATGACATTGTAGTGTCATGACCGTCTTTTGTGAATAATAAGAGTCTCGGCTGATGCATTGTCTGTGTGTTTGTCAAACACAAACGTAACAGAGATGACAAGATTTTTATGGGTAGTTATCCAACCGTTAACAGTGTCTGCATAATATAAGTACCATGTTTCAAAATGCACATTCAGATATTAGAACTCTCCATAAAGATGCAATGTATAACAGTGAAGCATTACGGTCTTAACCAAGATCATGATGTGGACTCTGTCTGCGTCACATCCCTCCGCTGCAATGTATCGGTATTTTTCGGCCATCGTGGTCTACTGGCGCTTGCTGACCTCAGTTAGTAGATAGACCCGTCAGTGTATGTCTTCTGGAACCCAAGTAAAATGTCTGGATTACCGAAGTAATCTGCGTATTTTGGGTTAGTTTAGATACCTGGAATTGTGACGCCAAAATTCTACAAACATCTTAATCCGATTTACAGGAACAAAAATTCACACTGAGGCACACGAAGTTTATCCACCAGGCTAAATACATCAGTTACATCACAATTTTACAAGGGAACCATTAAGTGGGTAAGCACAGGATGGACGACTTAATGATGCCGATCTAAACAATATCAATCTAAAACCAAGACCACTTGAAAACTGAGTCTTGACAGATATACAAAGTGGGCATTGGTCAGAGCGTTTCTGAAGCCTGAAAAAAATGTCATTGAGCACACACGGGCTGATTGTAGAGACGGACTTCCAAAACTCACGTCGCACTGCACTTGACTGAAAGATCACAGTTGAGGGGACTGAACAAAATATCTCCAACGCATCGACACTGATTAGAATCCATCAACTTTATGACGTGTTCATCCAATGATATCATACACATATATTTACATATAGGTATGTATGTGTATAATTACTGGTTATCATTATAATTTCAATTTGAAAAAGTATGGTGGTGGCAAGTCTACCGCAGAAATGTATCACTTCTTTCAGAAAAGAGACTAAACGTATAGAGAGAGAAATATGCCAACAAGCCAAGCTTCTGCATTTCCAACAAGAAGTGCAACACTACACGACAGTGATGAAATACCTTCAGAACGGTTAAAGAACATTTATTGTACTAGTTGAATTCCTGCATAACAACAATCGGCAATCTTTAAATTCAGATTTAATTCAGGCCTTAGTTTGATGTGAATTTTTCACAGCCAGAGTCGGTCAATAATACATTTCGAGAAAAAGCAGTTATTTTATGAAAAAAACCAACAGAAGGTTACCATGCACACGATTCTGTGGTTACGCTGTAAACTAAGCCAATTTCTGCATGCAAGAATGAAAATGTTTTGGTGTCACGTTTAGTGGAATAGGGTATCCCAGTCTGCTGCTAATCAGGAATAAACTGGGAAATATACATCATCCTCAAAATGTTCTTGATTACACTTTTGTCATCAGTGTAAGAACACGGTTTTACGCACTGTTATAACGGGGAATTCAAAACTCGTTAGGAATTTGAAATTAACACTTCTTTTTATATAGCGCAGTTCACGACCAACATTCCCAACACCACCGGTACACAGAATGCCTTTGGAAAAAGGGTATAGTATTTTCAGATATGTGGATTCTGTGTTCAGTCATTCGGGAATGCCTGACACAGTCGGAATCTGCGACGGAGACCACCACACAACAGCACCCTGACGTAAGGTGTCTCCATGTTGGTGAAAACTCGTAACTGTACTGTTCCGTGACGTCGGTAGAAGAGACATGACGCTGAATGATACACGCGTTTCACCTACCATGGTATGACTGACATTTTTCCAGTTTCCTTACAAATGTTTGCGGAAAGTAACTCCCATCGAAAGGCTTTCGACGACCTAAACAATGCACACGCACACCTGATCGCTGAGCTTGTGTCACAGACAAGGTGCACAGACTACTTTTCTGACGGTTCGATGTTGGCATTGAGGAAAATGACAAAATTTAACGAAATTTCACCTTCCATTGTTAATTGATTGTTTTCAAACAACTTTCGGATTTTTAGAAGACAAACTAAACACTGTCTTTTCTGTTTCTTCCATTGTCTGTCATTTCCCACACCCATTTACAGCTGTATGTTTCGAGAAAGGAATGCCGTGCAAAAAAACCGTGGGAACACATTGCTGTGGTGAATTGGTTTGTCATTTAACCAGTCCCGGAAAGGGAACTTGTAAACAATGTCTTCCGGCTGGAGCGTTCTGTTTCAAATCGTCGGAATGTTGCAGTAAGAACTGTTTTATCAAATGCAAATAACTTTTCTTCTCATTACGCATACACTTGTCAAATTTAGTGACAGCGTGATCAGCAATAATAAACTGTGCGTGCTTCTTTCTTTGAGATTTTGAATCTGAAAATGGCGCGGGAAAATTGTGAGGATGGTTTAAAACAAGGTAGCAGATAGCGGTAAGCAATATTAAAAACGTGACACTCAGTTCTCAAATCTATACAATATTGTACATTTTCGGAGGCCTTCCGTAAAATGAATTGTTTTTGCGTACATTCAAAACTAAATTTTCCTTCCGCTGTCATAATTAGAATTAGGCCAGTTGTTTCGTTCTCACCGTTCCCGTAACGTTGGTTGTTTCCAATTTTTCTTACATCCTCAGTGCAAGTTAATTTCCGATCAACTCCCTTTATAAAACTGAAAATCAAAAACTATCTTCTGTTTTCTACAACAACCATCTTTGTACACTCATACCTTTGCTCTGGTTGAGTATCGTCCATCAGCCAAAATACAGCGCGATCATAGGCTGATGTAAATGAACATCATCCTGCATGATTAAACATTGGCGTGATTAAAACAGTTGTGTACACTATTCTCGCTTACTTGATTCCAATCGTTCTGTAAACAAGATGGAAGCCAATCTGATCGGCCATCTAGTGTCCGTAAACCGATCAAAGATTATTCAATTTCGAAAACTGATAGTGTTTTTTTCTGGAAATAGCTACTGATTGTAAAGATAATCAGTGAGCCAAGCACCTCTCATTAAATTTCATATTCAACATCGTTTTGATCTCACGGAACAAATTTTGAACTGTGTGCTGCAAACATTAGTTAAGTTGGATTACTGTCCACAAATAGATAAATAACTTGCTGCCCAAAATAAACTAAAACAACGTGCAACAAAAACAGACTGGCAGAAAACTTGGTACATTTAAGTGGGTGATCAAAACTAGTGAAATATGAAACACGAAATGTTGAACTTGTTTTCAAATTTCTTCAAGCTTAATGCAGTATAGGAGCTTTTTATGACTTTCAGCCTATTATGGAATGGGTTCTCAACGTATTACAAACAAACACAATCAGTTGAGCAGATGTTGACACAGTCGTATTCAGCAACTTCCAAACAAGTTTCTAAGATTAGAAACTTATAAATCAACAGGTCTCCCGAGATAACATGCCGTGGTCCAACCATGGTTTGGTGCATTCACGGCTGGCACACAATAATTCGCCGAAATGTGACATATGTTCGTTCGCGTGTTCCTGACAGCTCATTGTATTACCAACAACTATGGTCATCCTTTTCGTGTAAGTGAAGTTTTGAACCATTCTTGACCTAAGTGACTAACTAACCACTGAGTTTGTTAGCACCAACCTTCAGCGTATGGTCTCTTGTACTATTTCGTGGCTACAATGGTCCAGCTATTAAGCGAAGACGTTTAGCTGATGAATACGATGGACTGAAACGTTTGACATCTAGACAGTACTAACTGGAAAACGCCAGAAGAGCCCCTTCCTACTTCCGAGCCGGTCTTTTTTACGTCATGGTTGTTTGTACCAAATAAAACAAAATGTAATCAAATTAAAGTTTTGCGATTCATTTTTTATCCAAAGTCCATTGTGTCCTCAAAGTTGTCCAGTACCCTAATCAAACACGTCTGAGTGAGGCTTTGTTGCTGAAGGCTAACTGTCTTTTTCGTAAATCTGTGAAAGCCTGAAGGCAATAACTTTAAATTAGACATTAGTTTTTTGTTGTCTCGTAGATTTCAGTCTCTACCTACTCACAATGATAGAAGTCAAAAAGCAGTTGAATCCTGATCTTTTGGGAGCTGTTTATTTCCATAATAAATTCCTAATCATCGACTTCAATAGGTTTTATGACAGCACGTGTACAGGGTCTTAACGTGGTCAACATTGATTTCAACTTACACGAACTTTTATCTCTTGTTGCTCCATTATTAAACAACTCATCAGCAGTCATCAAGGCGTCTTATGAGATGTCTTTCTCCATTCACTGCATCGTGAATAATTAACGAGTCAGTAACATATATAGATGACAACACACGCGAATCACTGTCTAGTGGTAGTCGTTGTACATACCAGACAGCTGCATGTGGGCACCCGTTTGTTTCATAATATAAGGTGTGTCACTTGAAGAAACATAAAAACCGCGACTTCACAGACTAAATGGACATTATTGTCTTGACGTTGTAACATAAATTCGGCGTATTTCACGTATTTATCACAGTCTCCTCCAAAAACCCTTTTGCTCACATAAAGTGGCTTCCGTAGACGTGGTACGTCAGACTGAATTCCTTTGTGCACCTTGAGGCAGATTTGCACGATCTGCTTCACAATACTGCAATAGTCTGAGGGATGTAGGGAACCTCAGACCTTAGTGTGCTTATCACTGGTCTCATTATGTTTCATTTTCGATGGCTTGTATGCGACGGGGTGTTTGGTTGCACAAACTAAACACCAATGTCAAATGAACCTAACGTTCTCCGTGTCAGATTTCTGGTCAGTTCTTTCAAAAACACCCTTATATTCGGATTTCGCCTTTGCTTTGGTTTGTCAGCAAAGTACTCAAACACGACCGGCGCTAGAACACTGGTCGCGTTATCATGACACAACCTTGTTGGTCTTTGCGCTGTTAATCTCGGATTAGATACGACCAAATTATGGTGCGCAAACGCTTAACCACATTCAGTCGCGAAGTGCGCGCAAGTTACCCAATCCTCGCAAGATTAGACAAGGCAACTGTTTGGTTAGATCCAGCCGATGATTACACGGCTGGAAGATCTCCATGAACAGAAATGCCAGGAATAATGCAACTTGCTGGACGACACTTTGCTTCCTGACAAGTAATTGGGATTTTTCTGATAAAAATCAAACATTACGCACAGCTGGTCGCAATTTGGAGAGTCAATCGGAATTTTCGAGGCAGCTCCTAGACTCCAGTTACACACTTCGTAGGACACGTTGGTAGTGTGTACCCTTGCAGAAGTCGCATTCTTGTGATGTCATTGCATCGTAATTTGCGTCTGGACCAAATTACCGATATCTTCAGCACTGATAATCAATTGCCTGACTTCTTTTTTCTCAGCTTGCTGCATTTCAACTCTATCCTGCCACAGTAAATTTTTAATCAAGTCAAAATTCATAACGTTGTGTTAGCACTCTTTCCAGAAGTATTTTCAGGGAAATACGTCATCTAGAATGCGACCGGTGTCCAAATCAAACCAACTGGGTACCTTTCTAACACTCTGTTGGTCTTCCAACTATGAATGGCGATGTTTTCAATGACTGACGAGTATTGCCCACTTTATACAATATACACACAGCCCGGACAGGAACGTCGGAAAGTTACTGTGCTTTCAACTACGATTACGGAGCGTACACATGAAAGTGACTGCTCACGGACTTTCGATCGCCGATTCATCATATGAATAAAACTCTACCTAATTTCTCCTAGTTTAGGTGTTTTCGAAAAAAGATTAACTGTCCGGTTGAACATCATAGACTACGTTTTACATGTACTACCCATCAGCTAAAAGGGTTTTATCAGTTTTTATTGATTTCTTCCATTCTTGTCACGTTGGTTGACTGTGTATGCAAAACTGAATGTCATCGACAAACAGCCCAGTTCGAGCTCCGAAAAAATTACGAGGAAAATGAACTGTACAGTCAGCGCCGGTTGGATCGTGGACTATAAGGATCAGGATCACGTCATGCGCATTTTTTGTCACAAACTACGTTTTCCCAGAGAAAACGATTTTTCCCTACCAGATTGTTAGGAAGTTCCCAGAACGATCCATAAGTACCCTTCATTCGGCGGTTTATCCCCCTCATGCTCATCAGTAGCATAGTGCCCTCAATTAATAGTTCTAATAACTGTCCTTCAGTCTTCTGACTCCAGAATGTTTGTAGGTCAACTCACACAACACAACTATTCTGTATCCTGTCCCTGTGGCACAAGTTTTGAGGGCAAAGTAAAATGGTCTTTTTCACTCATTTTTTGATTTGACGCAAGAGTGTTATTCTCGGCACCAATATTTCTCAGCTTCTTCAATGTCAGGACGGAGAATTCGAACTGTCTTGTTTATTTTTGTGTAATCATCAGTCTGACGTATCTCTACGAAGGTTTATAACGCAGCTGAGGTAATATGCCATGGTCAACGGTGGGCATGTGTTTGTCAGATTCTTGTACACATTTTTAGTGAATTTCAGCTGTTTTACTTTCCACCTCTTCATACATATTTATTAAACTATCATTTTGTAAACTAGTGCTGGGAAAATGGACAGTCCAACACAAGCGGATTCGAATCAGTAATGTATGTATGCGTTGAAAATGATACGGTTCTGTTGGTGATGAATATAGTTCCTACTTGTGGGCATTTTCAACTGCTGAACGGTTAGTAAACAGAATACCTTCTGCTGCTGTTGCTGCTGTTTCGTTTTCTGGATGATCCTTTTCCACTCCCACTTTTTTTAAACACAAAACCAACCAATGTGGCTGTTACAATATTCATGTGATCGACTGCGAATTGGTGATTTCAGAATAACTCGCACGCAACTGGCACTTAGATTTTGAACAAAGTTTCGACCTGCCTTTGGAAACGGAATCGATTTTCCGTACGGGCCAAATTAATGTAAAACGGTAGTCACTCCATGATTTCGTGTCACTTCTGAGAGTTCTCCCTGATAACCTTTCTCACGAGCCAATCAAATTTAACGTAAACCTCCAATGTTATCGCTGCAGTTGTTCACTAATTCCGAAATTCCATCTCGTGGACGTACGATATCGCCAAAAGCTGCACAGGAATACACACCATTTTGACAAATCACCGTTTGCAAACTAGGCTTTTCGTCAAATTGAAATAGGCAGCTGTGGGCAGTTTTGGAATCTAATTCGAATCCCGGTTATGTTGGCCACTTGTAGCACAGCTTGTCTAAACCGACTTAATATAGCCGTAGTATTCCGTTTAAGCAGCTCTCATTTCATTTTCTCATGCTCAAACGTCTACATGCTCAAAATGAAATTAGGCAAAAACTGTTAGGTGAGGTAGTCTATAGTGTCATGAGGTGATGGGAGCAATCTCAGAAATCGAAACACCCTCTTCTCTGATTTTCATCGCGTTGTCATGTCCTCACACTTGTCAGAGAAGTAGTCATCAGTCCACAGACTAACCACGAACACCGTAAATTAGTTAAAATAATGGGACATTGTTAGTGATATTTGTGGCCGTGGACGTTTAGTGCACAAATGCGCCTTTGGAATTTGGGGACATCATGACATTAAAGTGGAAAGTCTGTGTGTGAAATGTGTGGATTACTCTTTTACTGCTAAAAAGTACTGAAAAGAACTGGTGAATGTTTAAAGGATATTCACGGCAACGTTTCGTTTGCTTTTTCCACCCCTATTCCTTGTCAGACAGTAGAACCTGCCTACCTTTACGAACAGTGGGTTGCCCTGGACTAGTTTGCTTATAGTTTGAGCTGTTCGACTATTAAGCTGTGAGACCTATGGATGATACATGTGACTTGGCAACCGACTTATAATTTCGAGCATTTAATCGCGATAAGCCAAAACATTTGTAACGTACCATTGATGCTACTGCATTAATTTTATAGAAGAGGTGCTGTGACAGTGACTTTGGTTGCACTCCCTTGCCGAACTAGCCCACTTCCACGTAGATGTTTGCATTCCGCTCGCTACGAATTGAAACCAGTAGGCGGTTAGATAATCTAAAAGTCTTTCAGAAAGTGTGACAAATGAACCAAAAGAACAGCCCGAGCTATAAATACTTACGGTCCGGATTCAAACCGGTTACGGAAAAGAATAAGTTGTTATCAACTGAGTTATCAGAAACAGAACTCGGGTAGAAACGTGTATTGTTATTAAAGTCCAGTTGTGAACCAAGTTTTTGATAGTGCGTTTCTGTGTACAGATTGTGCTAAAACACATTCCTACTTATTTGAACGAACATATGTATGTCACATAAATGAACGTCGCCCTCATGAAAATTTGCAGTGTTGTCCCTGATTTATTTGACTTCGCGTTCAGGTGACTGATGTAACTCCTCTTGTCATACTCTCATCACTCTGTTGATATAAGTGACGAAGCTGCCAGTATAAGCGGTCTGAAAAGTTTAATTGAGTTTGCCTAGGTCGGTCATGGTGGGTCCTATGTGATGATTGTGTGACCACAGTGGTCGCGAATTATTTGATGGCGTTTAGATACGGAAAATCACACTGACAAAGAAACAATTCGAAGCTGGTAGTTTACTTGGAGCTGTTTTTCAATGTGTGCACGATGACACAATGTTATCGCATTGCACGAACGGCTGATCTGGCCTTGAATACCGACCTTATTGACGGAGCTCTCGATCCAGTGGCATTAGAACTGCATGTCCTCTGTCACGATCCAACAGACCAAAGCTCCATTGCAATCGTAAGCAACCTGGCTCCGAACATGATCATCTCATGTAACTAAACTTCACCTATAATGCGTCAAAGCTTTTGTCTTTCATTACAGTTAATTGTGCAATATATTTCTGGCGCTTGGATCTTATGTATCTGCTCTGTGAATATTGTCACAGTGTACGCTCACGACACAGATTCGGTGACCCCGATCCGGAGATTGAGGGCGTTCCTCATACCAACATTATCATCGTTTTCAATTTGGAGGCTCAAACTGTTTTTCGTTCCGACAGTGATCCACGCAGTAACCGGTTAACAAATAATTAGGATAATAGGAATGAAACGAAGAGGAAAAACGAAAAAAGGTATAAATAAAACATTGAAGCATCACGGAAAAGAAGAACCAACAGATTTGCAAACCAGGACTGACCATTAACTGTAACACTGTCCTGTCAGAGTAAGCTTCCAATCCGGGCAATTTGGTCTCAGATGCTGCTTGATTGGAGTTTCGTTCACCTTGCTCATTTAAGTTCCGGCCGAGTACTGTGTGTCTGTTATCAGCTTATATTTGAACAAACGACCAAGCACAGTTAGCATCGGTGATACTCTTTGATTTAGTAGAGCCACCAAAAAATGATGGCGATATGATTTATTTGAACCAATGGTTGAGATGCGCATGCGGTCTACATGCAACGTGTTGCTCCCGTTTGTACTGAACTCTAAAACTCGATAGATAGAGTCCATAGGGTGAACCTAATTACAGTAGCCAATCACCGTTGTCAGTGCGTCACGCACAGAGGCTGAACATACCACCTGACGGTTTATCCACTGGGGTGATACAACCAAGTTATGCATTCATATCATCAACAAGGACGATGATGTCCAGGCGTTCATGACGTCTCAGAAAAACAAAGCCCATATCACAGAACACATGTTCCGCTGCAT
The DNA here is from genome assembly GCA_008508345.1 of Paragonimus westermani. NCBI lineage: Eukaryota > Metazoa > Platyhelminthes > Trematoda > Plagiorchiida > Troglotrematidae > Paragonimus > Paragonimus westermani. The sequence goes on along the minus strand of QNGE01001094.1, from coordinate 142,564 downwards.
CTAAACTATGGTCTGTTGGAGCACGTGCACGTGTGATAAATAAGCCACGTTCTTTCGGTCTATATCGACAAGTTTTGTCTGAAAGGCTAAGTCTGATGGGATATAGACAACTATTCTCTGAGATCCGGTCATGTAGGCTCTCCTCTGCCTTAAAACACATAGCAATCTACACTTCAAGCTGACTGGAGAATGTGACTCCGCCGTCGCTCAGAACCCTGAGAAAGCACTTCTAAACAACAACACTATCTAGCGACTAATCAAAGCGAGGGAGGACGCTGAAATAGTATAGGCGCGTTTTAAAGACAATCGGCATTCAGTTTCAGACTCAACAGCGTCCTTGTCAGAGCAGTCTGCTGAACTACCCATTAAAGCATGTGAGAAGTGAACTCGCAAAGAAAGAAAAATTGCGAATAGAGGGGGAAGAATGAAAATCAGCAAACTGGTCTGTCAGGACAAAAATAACTTCTGTTACTTCCCGATCGTCATGTCAAAAAATGAGGTTGAATTGCAAGATTCCACCCCTAACCTCTGATTCAAAGATCTGACTTGTCAGAAAACTGAAGATAGGGATTTGAGGGAGGACCCTGCTGGGAACCAGTACCTCAAGAGTCTGACTCATTTGGCTTGCCTACCACGACGTCACAGTGGATAAGACGACGATGTTTGGCTCTGAGTGCTGCTGTTTGCAGTAGATGTATTCTGAGCAATACCAGAATGATGAGTGATGCCAAAACATTTTCGATGATATTTCGACGATCACGGCCAACTGCTGAGTAACCTGAATGCTGTTTTGTTTGACCGTATCGTTTTCAGCTGGCATTGTCTATCAATCGAAGGTGCCTCATCAGGGCTAATCTCCCCACTAAGTTTCGCATAAGTAACAAACAGGTCAAGCCATTCAAACAACGGGTCACTGGTTTCTGTGATGAGTGCTTTAGAGGTCTGCTTAAAGTTATGTCACAGAAGTCAAGGTTGGCCCCAGTGATGTAACCTTCGGTCACGGCAGCTGCAGCGCTTACACACACGTACTTTGAGGACAAAAATTGGATTGCCTAATCTAATAGCGATCGATTCCGTGATGGTTAGCCTTCGCTGTCTAACCAGCCTGAGGCAACTGGCAGGAATTTTTAAAAACTATGTGAAGGACCTGCTTGAAGTCAATGCGATGGTCCGTATCGACAAGATGTGCAACTACTGAGCTGCTAATGAATTCGGTCAAACCGATCCCGAGCCAGACAGGGGTAGTGTTCTTTGATTGGTTTGGATAGACGCTTATTCGTCCGATCTACATATTTCGCTGTACAACAACAGAAGAAGAAATACACAAACACAGGTCAATCGGGGACAGGCCTCTTGTTTTTCAGACTCACATTATTAAAAGGCGAGTTAGTGAACCAGTTCCGTGATGTTGTTCCCGGAAAGATGAAACTGATGGTCTGATGCAGTCGATGGTTCTGTCTTACTGTTACAACACCACTCTTGAACGGTCGACGGATGAAGATGGCTTTCATCGTGGCAACCTGGTAATGTGATTTGATAACGATAATCTTCTTGGTTATAAAACGATCGGGAAAGACATTTTCTCCGTAGTTTTGTTAATAATGATTTAGCTTTGTTGAGCACATATACATCTGATCATCATTGACTCTTAGTATGAATTAATTAACGTGCATGTCCGCATGATAACCGCATGTCCCATATATTCTAATGTTTTACGTTCGTGACTGAAGAGAGTCAACGCAGTGTTAGCATCTCGCGATGTATATCTTATATCGCTGTTAGTAATTCGGTCATAAAAACCTCTTCAGGGCACTATAGTACTTTCATAGTCTAGGCTCATGCATAGCAACAGAGAAATGTCAGTCATAGTAAGATAACCGTTAAGGGGTGGCAATAATCAGTACAGGATTCTCCGCGGAAATATGTCACAGATTTTCAGGGAACCAAGAACAGTCAGTAGGCATCTATCAGAGACTGCGTAGGAGGGAAATCCAACTCGAAGCACCGCATTGCAAGAAGAGAGAAACATGATACTGTATCTGTTATTTTGGACAGGACATTTATAGTTACCGCATCGACACTTCGTATGTGCTACTTCAACGTGGTCCGATGTCCCGTGACCTTTTCACCCTACAATCCGAAACGGAAAGTGACCTCGTGATACAGACGTGTTCATTCGTGATGCTCCTGGCACGGTGGACCATCCCAATCATGTCGACACCACAGGTGCCTGTACAATCCTCTCTCGCCCACTCCCCCTCCACACACACACGCAAATTATCTCACTCTTGGTGGACCTGTCATTGGTCATGTTCACGATCAAACCAAAAGTCGTCAGGCCCTCCCACATGTTAAAAGAATTAGAGGTTTGAGACACCAGGCACAACAACATCGTGCCTGTGCTGGAGGACATGAACTAAGTGGTACACAGTGGCACCGAAAGGATTTTGGCTCCGAGGCTCGTATTGGCTCACACAACAAAAGAATTACGAGTCAAGGATTACACTGACATCAACCCTGCTCTCTGAAACTCCCCCACAAGTCTCCGTATATTCAAGCAGTGATCTGCAACAATCATGTGTACAGAGCTAGCCGGATTTTGATGTTCAAACACTTGGTTATCTAGCTCATTATTCGTTTATATGTCACACTGCTAATTGGCGCCATTATCTTTTGGTGATAAGTAACTCTAGCGTCAATAATACCACGGAAACAGATGATCATAGGAGAATGAAAAACAGTTCAAATCACAGCCTATGGTATGGACGGCCGATTAAATGGCGGCAACCTCGAGAACTCCGGACTTTAATACAGAGAAGACCGCATCGGAGCTGGGTGGTGCGAATGAAGATCCTGGTTAAAATGTGATCCGGAATCAACTGAAGATCAGTGCTATCTAGCGTACGATAAAAACTTTTTAATCCATGTCCCATGGGTTTCCTTCTTGTTGGTTACTACCACAACATGGACACGTATAGAGACATTGGCGTCCTTCATGATAGAGCTAAACGGATCCTCTTCGATCACATTTCGTAAAACTGGACATTGATTGGAGAGCGGTCTCTTTAGTCGAGATTTGGGCGAGATCTGAATAATGGTGGCAAAACTCGGGATGTCCAGACCGCCCAGCCGAATTGGTGTGTAAATGTTGCTGAATGGGAAGGCGGAGCAACTGCCGAACAAACTGGCAAATTGTACAGTCTATTGATTTGAGTGTGTTTCAGTGGGCTCACTTCAGAACTAGCCAGCGGTTATCTTTGGGACCAGATGCTGCCTCAGAAGTTGTAGGCGCTGATGTGGCTTCACAGGCACCTTAGTAGTTTCATTCGGCATCGTACGGAGTTGCATTTGGTGATTGGTGAATGTTTTTCCATTTCAGGTGAGCGGGATACCCAGATGAGCCACCTCGTCAGAGGCGCTTGGTGAGTGGATAATTTCCGGGCCAAACTGATTAGGTTCATTAGCGATAGCTGTTGTGTTGTGCTTATAGTCACCAGAGACGACCGTAAATTTAGTTTTAACTGTGCCCATTTTCAGGCCGGATAACTCCACAGCACTAGTGGCGGCTGCAAGCTTATTTGTGAGACGCGTCGAATTCTCTCTCAAGAGGATCAGATCGTCGGCAAAGGCGAGACTGCTGACCAGTATATCATGGAATTGGTAGCCAAGCTCCGGTCGAGAAAAGGCCAGCACCTCATCCATCGTCATAATGAACAGAAGCGGAGACAGTGGATCGACCTGGAGAACGCCATGTTGGTACCGGAGAACACAGCTTTCGAGCGTGACGGAAGCGTTTTGATATGGATCGTTAGTTCAGCGTGTCACAAGCGGAGGAGCACCGAAAGCTTGGTCCAGCCTGATAAGTGATTCTTGTGATATAGAATCGAACACTTTGGACACATCAATGAAAGCGGCACACAGACCGGTAGATGTGTTATGTGAGTTTTGGAGCGGTGCATGGAGTAGCGAGGTGGCTTCAAGGCAACCATCACGATGAAGAAATGCGAATTGAAGAGTGAACAGCTGCAGACGTGTTTTCCAGTATCTTCTGAAAGCAACGTGCCAGCGTTTCAGATGGGACGACATATCTCAGTTTGTTGGGAGGGGAATGACCATCCACTTTTGGCACGAGCATGACGTGGAAGTGGCACATGTGAATTGGGCAACCTTCAGTTAGCAGGGAGAGTTTGAAATATCCGACCAAGGAATCAGTTTTTACACATTTCAAATGTTTAGGCAACAGTTCTTTCAAACTTGAAGCGTTGTTTTCCATGCATTTCTGCGTGCGAGAAACTTCCTGTCTAGTGATTGGATCGACCAAGGAATAGTCAGGAGACGGGATCGTACCTAATCGTCGTTTGTCAGAGTGCAAGTGAGCCGATAATATATCGGATCATTAATCAGTGGGATCATACGGAAGACTGAAAAAAACGGCATTTTCCTTCCGCTGGTAGTACAAGGATTGGGTTGCAGCATGGTTGGTTTTCCGTAACTGCTTCTTGGTCAAGCAGTTTATCACAGTACGATGAAGAGTGACTAGTCTCCTAGTGTGTGGAAAGGGTTGAATGGCGCGCATGTTAATCAGTGAATTTGTTTGTATTTTGTGAAAATGCTTTCATGAAGGCTGCGATCAGTTGCTAGCAACTCATCGCTATGTAAGGAGGCCTCACTAGTGGACTCAAGTTGGGCTACTGTTGTTTGCGCCAAACACGAAAACCACTCGGAGTGTTCAGTAACTTAAGACTCACCATCCGACGTCATGCTTGTCTGTCAGGCGGAGGTTGGTTTGGCAGTGGAGCAGCATGTTTCTACTACCTTATAGCACACAAACATGTCCTGATGCTCTCCAGAATACGGCCATGAAAATTTGACAGCAGCAGGTGATGAAGTACGCATTCAGTGGAACACGACGGCGCCAGCTCATCCGCAAGTCTGGCAAGAGAAGTCGATTTTTGCTGAGATCAATTTGATCTGAGCATCTGAGCATCTCGCGGTTAACTTCGACAGGGTGCTCATGGTTCCTGTGTTAACTGAGACCAACTTTGGTTGGAAAGCTGCAATCACTGTCAGCGCAGTCGAAGAGTGGAGGAGACTGAGCACCTACTTTCGGTTCTGCACCATCTCTGCCTCAATATATGCTAGTGTGGGTAGACAAGCCGGTGCTCGACTTACATATCCCACAACATTCTGAACAGCTGTACTCCGGTCGCCTATCCTGTGTACTGGTAGATGCCGGCATGGAGGCGCTGGCGGTATTTTCATTTTCTGGATGGAGAGTAACCAGTATATTGAAACCAGGTAGAGTGGTCGACCCTGCCTGGAGTTGCCGAACGCTTAGCCACTCGAGGTTTGCACCGAGAATGCTTAGTCAAAACCACGATGAGGTGGTTCAGCAAGCCGACTACTACTACTACTACTACTACTACTACTACTACTACTACTACTACTGCGAGTAGTGTGGTGAGGAAGAGCGATCGCTCTATATTACTCAAACCACTACCAATTCATTAGCGAGGCAGAAGCATAGATTTTGACATCGAAATAGCCGCGGAAAAATACCAGAATCGTTAAGACATAGCATCGCATAAAACGGTTTTCGGTACATGAAGTAACTGATCATTGGCGATCATAGCAACCGTGAATTTTCGAGACCAGTGTCGTGCGTAGATGGGTGTTTTTGTCTGTAACCATGTTGAGGCGCATAAACGACGAATTGGTTTTCCGAATAAACAGCCTTTGCATCATTCGCGTTCTTGGCTCACAACAATAGTTGCATGCTGCAATAAAGAATTACTCATCATACCAGCAGACTTAATAAATTACGTTTTATCAGTAACACAGAGAGCAACCTCCGTAACACCCGTAGATCGAGGACGCTGTAAAGCAGTCATCAAATGACGGAAAACCTAAACCGTTTTACCACTTGTTTGTAAAATTTTAAATGTAAAGCAGTCTTTCCAATATTCTTGTGGCACGACTTCATGAAACACTCGGATCGTAAAAGTGGTACAGGGTGAATTGATAAACTCCTAGGCATCGTGAATAGAACACAATAATGTGTAAAGTATACGTTGGACACAGAATCCCAATAATCAGCATAAATGCGTTGCCAAACCTTAATAGTTAAAAGCCAGTGAATTAAGTCTGATTGCCCAGTATGCTCTTTGTTTAAATAACTTCAACATTTCTGGATAGTACGCCCATTAATTTCAATTCATTTTACCAACCGATGAGTTAAATGAACCAAGGATCTAATTTTCTCATCACTCTGATGACCAGAACGTTGATCTGACAAAGTTAGTGAATATAGTTAGACTGGAACGATAAGTCGATCGTTCGATCATAGTATGCAATCAACCATAGAAGCAAGTGCTTCACGACGAGTGAATACTCCGGAAATTCTTGCTCTGCAACAGAACGGCATCATTTTTGCAACGAGTTCGTCATGATATAGAAATATCTCTTTACGCGGCTAATAAGAGCAAAACGACTGGTTAGACCGGTACCAAGAGTTGAACCCTGTTGCCACATTTTGGAATGTACAACGTGAGATGCAATCAATGTGTCGAATATGTTTTGATTAGCTATGTGAGATTTCATATGCCTGAACAAACAGCACAGTGTTCCATCGTTGAAACAAAGCTTCCCTTGGATCAAGTGAAGAGTTGTTAAGATTTTGAGTCTCGGGATCAGAAACACTAATAAATGTACACCAAACAAATACTTTTATGGATAAGACACTGACCAGAAGACACCAACCTCGGAGTTTGAACAGAACCACTCCAGCGTGGGTTGAAAAGCCGAGAAGTGCGCAAATTAAGTGAACTCTGTTAGAATAGTGCAGAGGAAATCTCTGTTAAAGGCACAACTTTGGCTACGATCGATGACAGCGTGAGGAAAAATAGGGGTAGAGTGTCATCTGTTGCGGCAGACAAAAAGGAGGCTGGCTGTAAACGTACTCCACCTCCGCCACTGTCACCGGCTGCTGACATAAAGCATGCTTTCAGAAGCTACTATAAACGGATACTGTTCAAGAGACTGATAGGGTAATCCGTCTGATATTAGTCTATAAAAGTGAACATGTGTGATGCAAGGTAAGTGTAACCGATGAGAAGAACAAAGTCAGTCAAATAAAAATTACAATTTCTTGACGTACAGCTATTTTTTGCCTCGATTCAGAGCCACTTCTAATAGACACCTGATCATGCGACTGCACTGAAAACTAGCACCTCAGTATGAGTTACTCACAATCAATTCGTTTAACGTTACTAAATACACCCATTTCAACTTACAAGAGATGCGGATTGAGATAAGAGAAGATTTAATCTGAGAGAACTTTGCAAATTATACAGTTACTAACAGTAAGTCTCGGTTGGCAAACACTTCTGGAGTCATCCATCTACAAAACGTGCTGAGAAAACAATCCTGGTGCGTTTCTCAGACCCTTATTCAAAACTCACCAATAGATATCGTTGACGCTGTTGGACTAGTTATAAATACATAAGTCGTTTCCTAATTAAACTTCAAGAAATCACACGTGGTTCAGTTTTGTAGGAACGCATGAGCCTGGTTCAAATAAGAACCCTTCCTGTGGTTGGATTATATCAACGGTGTTTCAGACGAGTTGGGTGTAGTGTTCACTAGTTCTAATTACTGGAATATACTTCTTACTAAAAGACCAAACGGGTAACAACATTTTAATGAGTGATGAGTGTAGTTAACCTAATCCTTGAATAAATAACCACTGAACTTTATCAAAGTATATTAGTTTCCTCGGTAAACTGAAAAATCACCACTCGTCTGTTTGGAAAGGAATTGGTAGGCTCCGCTTTTGTTGTGGCGTTGAGTCAACAGAAGTCGTGAATGTTTTGTCCAACCAATGCAAGCGCGTGGCATGATTTACCTACACAATAGGCAGAAACGGGACTAACTGATGGCTTCAAGTGTCAGCTTTTTATCCCGACCATCTCTTGCAGATTTTCACATTTGTCTCAACACATCAGTCTGGCCTTTCCTGAAGGTCCCGGTTCGGTCAGTCTTTGTCTTCACACTTCACGTGACAAAGTTTATTCCATTCTTAGCAAACGCTTCTCAAAACATTTATTTTCCGTCACCAACTGACGACCTGATGGTAACAGTGTTGATATGACTGACACGTATTTTATTCCGCTGTAAGGATTGTGTGATGGACGAAGTTAGCTTCCGTGAACTGAAAGGCTGTCTTTAGTTTCTGCTCAGATATAACAAACCGTAGCATTCCAAAACCCTATAAAATCCTGTTTTCTTTGGAACGTACTTTTTATAACCAAGTTCCGTTTCACACAGTCCCCGGTAGTCACGTCAGGCATAAACACGGTATAGTAACCAGGTGATGTGGAAGATTATCGTCTGTCTGTGAAGTAATATGCGGATCTGACTGAACAAACTACTCGTCTGTTCTAACGCACACACTTTCAGTCGTTTAGCTTCTCAGGAGTCAATTATCCGATCAGCTGAATGGCGGTATTTATGCTATGCTATGATGTGAGAGGTTAATAAAATCCTGCAACCTTCATCTTTTAACCGCCCGCACCTTTCGATTGTGCAGTTGTTTTCTTGGTTGTGATCGGCGATCGTGTGCCTTCTGTAAGGATCCCGGCTGCAGCCAAGTTTCCTTGCGTTACTGTTGTGTGCGCTACACGAGGCCTGATACGAGCTGATTATCACTTTCTTCAGCCGTACAACCAGTTGTACACAGTGAATGCTTGTCCTTTTCCTAACGAATTATCTGTCATTTTGTTCTTCAAGGTCGTCTAACCTGTAACTTTCCGAGCGTTGTTTAGCACACTCAAAGGTTCTACTCGCCCATCGCTTGACACGTTTTTGAGTGTCGCCGAGTGGGCTGCAGTCCACCTCGCGCTTCTTTTCTTTTGACACCTGGTTGCTGCTGTTGATCCCAGCTTGGGCTAGAATCAATTAGATATCATATTTTCAAACATTGTTGAAATTATACGGTCTGTTTCGCAAACCTTGCCACGTTCCTTTAGTTGGGACTACGGTTTGATTTCCGTCCAGAAAAGGCCTTATAAATTACTAGATGACGAGGGTCTAACCCATAGTCACTTGCCCACTACACCTGCATTCTATCTGTTTGATTAGGGATTGTGGGATATTTTACGAATTCCGATATCTCGACAGTTCAACAGGTGCATTCTCCAAGCTACTCTGCAGCAGTGCAAATTGATGCTCCTTATTCATCAAAGGGGGTGAGCTGTAACCAAAACGGCCCGTGGGTAAACGTGTTAACTGCTAAGCAGTAAACACGTTTGGGGCACCTCATTTAAACCGACCGATATAAAAAATTACGACCTAAGCGTCTAAAGGCCGGATACATCGGTTTGATTGTCAACTTCGTGGATAGCTTCACCAACGTTTTGCTCACCGACGTCAATGAATCTGTAATGAACCTTGGTTAGAGTAGTCACTGTACGGTCTTCCACGAAGAATTTGAGCAACGCGTAGCAATAAACCAATGATCCCAACTCTTCAAAAATACGACTGAACAAATTATCAAGGTGAATATTTAGACAACCACAACAGTTTCGATCGACAGGTCGTTTTCTTGATAATGGGTTATATTTTGTTGCTGAATGGACTAAATATGAACTATAATCACATAATAAGGCATTCATACCCAGAAGAGCTCTTCCGAGCAATCAGCAGGTTCAAAACAATGGGGAGGAGCCGAGCTCAAAAAAATGGGATGCACGCACCACTCAAGTAAAGTACAACGACCGACAACTGGCTATTCGCAAAACCATCAAATTGCCGTGATAAAACAAAATCGTCCAGGTCAAGGTCCAATTAACGTCCAGAAACAGAGGAGGTTGAATACAGAGGGGTAAATATTTAAGGGAATGGGGTTGGGTCGGATTTTCATATGATTTTAGTTCACAAGGTCGATACAGTTCCCGCATCGTCAAACGTGAGTGCGCATGAGATTTTGCGAACACTGGTTGGATGGACCAATGTCAGCCAGTTACAACAGTCAGCAACTGCTTCCTCGAGATTGCTCTTAAGATTCGCTTCATGAAAACAATCTACCGAAGTGCTCCAATCATCATCGTGGAAATCACTAAGGAAATGATCAGTGAAAAACTAACTTTGATACAAACGCTTATGTAAATACAATCGTTTCTGTTGTAAGCTAAAGCTGCTTAGTGTCACTCAGATCTGCGTCACTTTGGCTGTTTCGACACATTATCCAAGTAACCAACGCATTAATCCACCTGGACGTGCGATTAGATTACCACGCGCATATTTGCTCGGAAGTCACTAGCAACTTGAACAAATCAATAGAAATGTGGCTTATGAATCATTTCAGGTCATTCGTGTTAAGACAGAATCAGTTAGTTCACACATGATGGCTCAGATCAGTGTGCACTCATACGGGTCTTAAGTTCACTGGACAGTTCAACTTCTATATAAGCCCATTCGCATCATGTATTCATTCTAGCACACCAATACCGGTACACATTGATAGAGCTATGAGGGTGATTCGCTACTATCTGTCGCTCACTTCGATACTCATGTTCTGTTCCGCAGCACTGCTATCGAAATCGGGTGAGTCATTTGCGTTGGTTGCCGTTTTATGTCTCCCCATCATTAGCATCCTCTCCTTCATCTTTATACGCCCATTCGTCATTCATCAGTTTTGCGTCTTAAGTCAGACGTTTGCGACATTTACGGTAACCGACCGGCTTGGTGGACGATCAATTGTTAACTCCAATATATGGTTCGACCACATACACTTATGTTTAATCTGAAGTCAGCCAATGTATCAGTCAATTATTATCTATAGAACTGTTCACTTCGTAGTCTTATCTACAGCGAAACAAATGTCTGAGGAGCGGTGAGATAAACTCAACGAGACAAATCCGTGTAATGAACTGCAACGGGATTTTAACTCCGTTTGTGAAACATTACGATGTTGATGAGGTCCGTTTAGCAATCCAATTACTCGGACTGCTGCGCTTATCTAATTTTGGCCAGCCTTATAATATGCAATAAATCACGTGTCTGAAAAACTGTATAACGAGCTAAAAAGGATAACGTAATCTAAGTTCGGTTGACAATTTCAACAGAAAGTGACGTACTCTACAACTCTGATAAGTACCTACGTTTTATCAGTTCGTGTTTTCTAAATCAGAGGAAAGTATGCAATATTTGACAAAATACTTCAAAAATTTAATTTTGTGAAAACTTGGTTTTAATCGTACAGTCAAATAAATCTCTTCATTTGCTATCCATTTACATGAATACTGCTCAAGTGTCCAAGAAACTAACGCTTTTTATTGCCCATCTGTCCGGTACGACCTGACCGATCTGGTTCGCTCTCTGCAACAATTTTCGGACGGTTATTTTGCTCCAAAGAAAACTTTCAGCACCATTCTTTTTGATAATTTCACTACTGTTTCACAAAACAGTGAATGAAAGTTAATTTTCAATACACTAAATTTTGTAAAGCGATCAGTCTACCAACAATTGAAAACGTTGCAGATATGTGTCCGTTTAGAAACTGGAGCTAGTTTTGCAAGTTATTTGAACATCACAGATTCCTCGGAATTAACAGATAGACGTACATAAATAACTTTGACCGAAAGACAATGGTAAAACTCAAACATTCTTAATTGTACAAATGACTTCAACAAGCGTAATGAGGACGAACGGTCGCCCAATACTACTCACGCAACTACTATTCAGTAGTCAGACAGCAACATAGATTTTGACATCGAAATAAGTGTGAAAAAATGCAAGCATCGCATGAAATGGTTCTTGGCGCATAAAGTAGCTGAGCTTTGACGATCATAGCAACCGTGGCTTTTTGAGACCAGTGTCGTACGCAGATGAATGTTTTTTGTAGCCCTGTTGAAGTGCACGATCAATGTATTGGTTTTTCTAATAAACAACCCTTGTGTCATCCTCGTTCTTGGTTCAAAACACTGGTTATTGTACCTCTTCACTGAGGTTTTCCTTGAAGAAATTTGCACGAACAGTTCACCGGTCCAAAATTGGGTCCGTTGGAGATGTACTATTACAAATGTCCTGTTGAGGAATTCTTGGGAATTTACTGATTCTTGCGGTTCCTTTTGTTCACTTGAACGATCGCTCATATGTATAGAGAATCAAAGTGAGCTGAGAGTGTCCACTGCATTAGTCTCACAGGAATCATTGGTCAAAACATTTTCGAATGTCCATCGACCACCTCAGTTTGGTAACAGATCTGTTTTTCACTGTACGTCATAGGAAAGGTGGTTATGTAACTAATAAATAAACCTCCTTCAACCACCACCCTATCCGCACATTTTTCAAACCGTCCTGACTGTGTAACATCAAACACCAATCCACTCGAACAATAAGGTGGTGCCTAGTCGCTCTTTAAAAGCCGATCAAGAGTAGAAGTTTTCCTCAGCTCTTCCATCGAACTGACACCCACTAATTAGCTCAACATATGTGAATACTACTGGTGTACCTTAATAGGAAAAATGAATCCAACCCAACGACCTCGTCTTCAGTGTGTCCAGAGCAGATTATCTATTGAACGCAAATGCATGTTTTTAAATATAAACTGCTTTTAACTTCTTGCAGTAAATATTCTTGACTGCTTAGCAGATTTCTGTAATTCTTCAAATGATTGGTCCCTAAAAACCGTCTCAACTTTGGTGGATTTGTCAAAGTCCCCCCGTTCACAAGACACGATTTTTGCAATTTCCTCTGAGACACAAATCTACAAAACTGCTCCATTTTTAGCACCTCATTGTGGAGAAATCGGAATGGACTGCTCGAAAACTGTAAGCACGCATTGTTGTGGAGAACTGATTTGTCACATGAGAGATACCACCCATGGTACTTGTAAGAAATGTCTCCCATCCGGAGCGAATTGCATGAACCCGGCACAGTGCTGTACTAACAGTTGTTTTATCAAATGCAAGTAAATTTGTATTTTTAATTTTGCTTTTAATTATACTTTTTCAGTCTCAAAAACATCGATAATTCATTTTTACACTGTGTTCTTTACCATATTTTCCGTTCAATACGATGTGTAACCTAACATTATTTAGCTAACGGAAACAGTATTAAGACGACCGATATATTCAGTGGATTCCAGTAAGAAAGCAAACTCATTCTATTTAGAGAGGGTGAAAAAACGAGACAACTTGAATACGGCTGGAAAGGCTGGACGACAAGTTAGGTGGCCGGTATGCGCGTTTGAGGCTGGATACCCTGAATAATTGAGTAGAAACAACTCCCCGCTTTCTTCGGTCAGAGTAGCCCCATGTGACCAGCGTAATAAACAGGTTAACAAATCTGGGTGGACAAATTTAGAAATATCCAGAAGGCAATGCACAAACGACGTAGTAATTAAAATACAACTTATTGATTGATACGTTGACGTAGTATGGTGTGTTGGTGGACGGCCTTTAAATATCGTAATTCAACAGTACTGAAGAACATTTACAACTGAATATCCCTCACTTACCTTAAACAGTATTCAACCAATTACTTGTATAATTTGGTGGAAAACAGTCGTTTTTATGGAAGTAATGCTGCTTCCGTGCAAACTGTTCAGAGCTGAATGGGGAGTAACCTCAATTAAATACTCTAGTCTGAATAGAAAGGAGACACAGAGCGTGCAAATGGCTTGCCAATGCGAAATTCACAAACTACGCGAAGCGTTATCATTGACTAGAAGTACTTCATTCACGGATGTTGGTGAGTTCAATTATTCGCTGTGTGCGTTTTATCGCATATTTTCAACCACGTCATCTGGCGTCATACGCAATAAAATTTACAATGGATGAAGCATGTGAGAAAGTCACAATATTCGTGTAATTTCACCGAATATCGAGCAATAGTTCGAACTTTTCTGTATTAGACAGGGCACAAGAACAGTTGGAAAGCATTAGAAAACACTACCGCGTATTCTCATTGTCATTGACAAAGATAGGCATATTTCATTTGAAAACCTAAAGTTCTCTAATTTCTCAAATCCACTTTTTTACGCTTTAGCGTATTCAGTCAATCAACTGCTTAGAACAAAAAAATTGATACTTTAACATAAATGTAAGTGTACCTTATCCAAAACAAAGTTAAATCGGATGAAATGAAGCGATTTCAACCTAACGGACTAGGAAGAACATAACTGTGTGTACAGTTTGTAATACCCATTGTTTCAACCACTCTGGATAGTCCTGCTCAGGAGTGCTGCACTTCATTACGGAGGCAAGAAGTCGAAAGTCAACTTCTGAATGTTCTTCGGAACCTGATCTTGATGTTGTTCACTAGTGAATCCACTTTGATAGTTGAACTATTACTTAAACCTTTTATGAATACTTTTTCTGCCTTCCAGATTGAGTGTTCTTGCAGTAGTTTCTATGAGATGAGTGCAGTTAAATTCCGTACCAAACCTATTGCAAATTATCATAGTGGTGTCAGTGTACTTTTTTTTCAAAAACACAGATATTGTGTTCATAAGCTCGCCATAAATTCTGTTGTAATTTCAGCTGAAAACCTTTCAATCCCGAACATTTTGTTGACAACACCTGGTATCGAACTCATTACCATGAACACCATTTTACTGAACACATTTACAGGTTCGGTCCAATATTAATCTTGATGTTTTCCCAGTTTTACACGAAGATCCAAATAACGATCTCAAACTCAAACAAAGTTGTATGGGAATGATGTTCACGAGACTGTAGTATATCCATTGCTGAAGTCTCTTCACAATTGCTATTCTACGCCACTCTCTCCCGAGCTTCCATCCACTATAACTTTAAGTGTGTCTCATAAATGCATACGTATCCTAATTGAGGAAAATGGACATACAGTCCTGTTCCGTTCGAGACTAGTGAGTTCTCCAGAGAGTGGCCATGCTCAGGTTTATGGAAAACAGTGGCTGTTTGATGGCTCGCCAGCTACTTTCACAACCACCCCTTTTCGTTCACACTTCACATCTGTGTCTGACCACCTAACCTCGAAGTTTACCTACAGTGTAACATGCAAGCCGGCCACTTTTACTCCAACTGTCCTCAGCGCTTGCAGACAAACTTTGAGGCAATGTGGAGGCACCATGGAACAGTGTTCTTTCAAAGAAGAGGTTCCACCCACAGTCCTGTAAAACGAAACAACACGGCTTACACAAACGTGAACCAGAACGGCGCTGACAATACAGCTGCACTCCCTGTTAAGCGATTCAAATTCAGTCAGTGCGCGCTGGCTGGTTTCAACTGCGCGTTACAACAGTGTAACAGATAAGCCGGACGTTCTGGCTTCGTGAACCCGGTACACTCGTAAAACCACTTTGTGCAATGTGGACACATCGGGGGACAGTGTTCCTTAGAGGTAGGGGTTCCACCGATAGTCCTGTAAAAGGAGATAACAGAAACAAGCGTGAGCCAAAGGCCTAGTAAGACATACCCACGACTTACACAAACGAAAACCAAAATGGGGTCGTTGACACGCCGCGCTACAACAGCCCCTAAAAAATTGACCGTCATATATCTAATCCCCACGGATTTATCACACAGCAGTGTTCTCATAACATGTTCACATGACATCCAACATCAATTTTTCAAGTTAAAATATCGTCCTGATTACCAATTTGGACAAGGTTTTTGTACAGGGATTCAAGAATAAGATTGTCTTCTAGTCCAGTCACTGCCGGGCGAAATGGAGTTGATTTTTTATGTTAACAAATATTCTTATCCTTGAATTCCAGCTATGTGCAAAAGGTAGAGGACAACTGAAAGACGCAATTCTCTTTGAGGGCTTTCTTTGTTACACAAGGTCTCCTGACCGCGTTTTATGTTTTAACGATTATACTACGGTACCTCCAACTCCTTGTTCACCAATTTGACTTCACCAGTATTCATATGGTACAGACGAGGAATGGGTGTAGTCCTTGACATTTGTGATATGCTGTTGGTCGGTGATTGACGGAGATAATGTTTAAACGGTACAAGACTGCGCCAGTCATGTTCATGAAATTCCTTCCAAACCATGGCTGGTGACCCATACGTGAATCTCATTCGCACCGACCAGAGGTGTACTTTACCATTTCAAATCAAGTTGGTTCCGCGAGTATTTTTTAGGTTTGCCACAAGTAAACAAAGCACTATATGCGTCTCAGAAAAAGATGGTTATCTTATCTCTCAGAAGACGAGAGGTTGGTTAGATGGACTGGGTTCTCCACAACTGCTAGTTTTACCCAGACATCCTCGTTCGGACGAAGCAGCTTGAACACTCCTTCGTACACTGGAAGCCTCTAAGAACTCTTCTAATGTAACCCATTTTCACTGGCCCGGCAAACCTCGTTGCCATTTTTAGTGAAGTATGTGAATACAGCCAATACGATGACTGAGGACGTTTGACAAACGAATCCTCTGGATTTCTTTCTTTTATCAGGACAACTAACTTCGACTTTCCGGAGGAAGGTTACTCCCCAATCTCAACACCCTTATAAGCTGGTTGCCCGGCCTGGTTTTCCGCGCCGCAGATAGGTTGATCAGATTGATACTAACGGCACACAATGTCTAGACAGTCGACTCTGGTAACAACTGATGCATCACTTAAAACATGAATGCATGAGTGGATCAGTATGTGGATATAAACGTTAACCGTGGTTGGGATCTGAGAATTAGAAATAGTGCTCAACATTCCACCTCATTCATTATAAATGCGTGGGCCATTTGCAAACAAAGCAGGGGTCAACAGCTTACTGAGAAATTAACTGTTTGCAAGACCTAACAAGTTAGTCAGTCTACTCTGATTGTAATAGTTACTTACTTAAATCCGTTTCACTATTGTGAAGTCAATGGATAGCTTCAAGTAAGCGATGAAGATGAGGTGATCAAAGGTAGGGGAATTGAATACGAAACAGCCGTTACGGATATTCGCTGTTTGTTGCGAATGCAAAAGAAGTTTCGGCAACGCCGTTCGGAAGATCAACTCCAAGGATTTTGGTACGTAACTGTTTTTCCGCGATCAGTACAACAACCTGGTCAGGACACTCACGGTCTGAAGGTTGCTCATCTTTGTTGGCAGTTTTCTGTGGGCTGTCACGCTCCGATAAGTCATCAGTAATTGGTGTAGAAACAAATCGTTTCATCAATGTGGAACATTTCACGTATAGCACCCACCTTCGACCAAACCAACGGGTAAACGTTGTTCTTCTGGAGTTGTATATAAAGAGTAAACCCGTGAAATCCCCATGGAAATATTAGAGAAATCAAGTACACTGTCAATTTTGGCCAAATAATCAATTTCACTAAGTCTTTCTTAGTCTAAATGTGGTTGATAAATCAACCCATCCTCGAGTTTGATAGCCGGTAATATCTGCTGGCTAATGTGATCCAGGGCACTGCTCGTAGACAGGTGTAGGATGTTTTGTTCAAACTGCAGAAAGAAATTGAATTTTATAAATGATTCAAAGTAGTTCACCTGGACCGAATCCAAACTTCCAAGGATTGTTTTGAGTGATCGCAATTTCACTAGTTTGACCAAACTCTCTTGGATGGCGAGGTATGACGTATTAAGATATCCGGTCAGAAAGTTGCATGTACTTCAGTTCAAAAGCCATTCAAGGAAGTTTCAGTACTCTCTGCTGTGAAAATAAACTTCCATCACACAGGTTTGTTTGAAAATGTCGAGGTGCAGTCAACATACGTAAACTTCTCAGTCCTCGATAATTTAGTCACTCCGCTGTAAATTGGTCTCCGTTACCACTAGCTAGTGACACCAAGACATCGCAAAGTTCACATTTTTTCTTGACCGAACAGGTTGAAAGATTAGTAGAAGCTGGAGTGATGGAGGTACTTTCAGTGAGATGGCAATTTTCCGGTGCTTCCTGACAGTTGGTGTGTGTGTGCATTCTCAAACGTCGCATGACACTGACGAACAGATTGGGAATAACACAACGTTTCGAGCAAGTTGTAATACTCTACGTTTCAACCACCTCGGGTGGCCTTCCTCAGGAGTTTTGTCACCGGAGGTGGTTGAAACGTAGAGTATTACAACTTGCTCGAAACGTTGTTATTCCCAATCTGTTTATCAATAACATGTTAAACACGACGCCCAAACTATTCAACTTCATTCGCACTACATTTAGTGCGGATATCTCACAGCTGATTGATAGTCGCATGACACTACCCAGCGAGTCTATCTAGAGGGCTGGAAAGTATAAGGGCACTAGTCAGTTCTATATAACGTACCGAAAACTATTTTCACCCTGGTTCGGTCGGTAACACAGTACAGGTTGAGATTCGTCCACTGTCAGTTATTGCGTAACTTGTATTCAAATATGATTAAATTGAGGGGTGTTGTGTACAATATATAGTGGGAAAATTATAACGTAATGCCTCATATGCAATGAATGCTGTCGCACAACCCAGAAGGAGTAGGTCCTGTAACTGGTTTTCACCCTGTTTTAAATAAACACAAAAATGTTGTACATTGACGACAGGTGTCGCGAATACTTCCAATACAAACGGTTATACCATCGGGCAGCTTGACTAATCCAGTTTTTCATATTTAGAACCCATTGATGCACTAACCGAGTTGAACGTGGTTGTTTCAACCTCGGTGCTGAATTTTATGATCATCAACGTGCAAACGAACACTGAGACCTTGAACCGTGACTTCAGTTGACTTATAGGATGGGTTTTCGAGGATGGAAAATAAATATTGGGACTTCAAGGTAGGGCGTACATCAGATGGAATAAATACTTGTGCAGACGGATAAAAGCGGTGCAGGCTGCTAGCATCTATGAGTGTGCACGAGCCTAACCAATGTTAAATGAACTCTGTTGTCGGGAAATGCATGATGCAAACTGCAGCTTCTTAACTTGTAAGTAATCCCAGACGGATCGTCAGTAGTTAAGATAGAATATAAGCCGGACGAAAACAATGCAAGACTAGTTTTGCTACTCTGAAAATTAGGAACTGTGTATAACGCCTGTTAAGAGGCGTTGGATAAACGAAATGTCGAACGCAATAGTAAAGTAATTAGTTATCGGTCGATTCGGACAGCTGCGTACGAATTGTGGACTTTGTTGAGGAGAGGTGATAGGTAAACGTACTCATGCAAGCAAGCCTTTTTTATCGGTTCTGTTTATCAACGACTTATACAATAAATCTCACATTCTAATTTTTAATGCCGCGAAAACATCGTTGTTAAACGCTCGTTTTGATGGTCCTTGCTGGAAGTCTTGCCCTGGTCGATTTCAAAACCAGTAAGACCATCACCACTGGTGTTTGTCACAGGTAGCGATCTGTATTGGTAAGGATGAAGGTCACAACACCACCAGCTTCAAGATAAGCAAGATTAGCAAAAAAGTACCCTGTGGTCGTTGTCTCGCCTCTCACGCGGCATATCAAGCGACATGCATTCTCGTCAAAGTGACGCTCGCTGTCCCAACTAACACACGCGACCACACATACGTCGGCCCGAAAACTCTCTTCCACACCCGAAACACGGACGGACGCACGCAGTCACCATCTCCACACTCAGCCACTTGGTACGCGCCATCTGGATGTGACCCGGTGCGGTCGATACGTGGGCACGCATTGCGTGGCTGGATCTGGATAAGAATAAGGGACAACACAGCCGAACAGGACTGGACACGATCCAGACGAGCGCCACTGCATTATGCTCGTACCGCAATCCCAACAATAACGATCGAAACCATCGACTTGACATTTTCATTGGCTATCGTTGAGATATCGTTATTTGTTAGTGGGTACTCAAGCAACCATGGTTAACAGTTCCACTACGCATTTTTGAGCTCCTCAATAGTCTGCCTGACCACCGGATACATTGGCGTTCACTTATTATATGCACTGAAGATCGCTTGATCTCGCAACCAATGAATCTGGAGGCGTTGGCTACTAATTGTCTCTATTTACTTACTTGAAAGGAGTAGAACCAATGGACGCACTCCAGTGTGTATGACTGACGGTCGATTGGCATGATGTGCGTTCATCACAATTCCAGGGATGGAGAGCACCTAGTTTCGGCTGGGCTGCAGCTTACTCATTATCGACCACACGTCAACAAGTATAAGGATTGGAGAATACGGAAATATTTAGTGGTTGGAGAGTTAGTATAATCCACTTCGTTCCGACTGGTCGTTCGAATGCTGTATTGAGTAGGTAGTCATGGTCGCTCTGTGAATCGTCACACGTCCACCAAGTGAGTGGAAAGAAGCCACAGATGATATCTAAGTGACTGGCATCGTTTACATGGCAAACGCATGCCTACGGTGAACTTGACATCCGGGGTTTAAGGCACCTGACAGAGGTGGGATTCGAACCCACACCCTTTCGGACCGGTGTCATAGGCCACTCTGCCACAGAACACCTCCGTTTCTCCGTGACCATGCACTCAGTATCAATGCACCTACAAACTGTCACACTCAGTGACCACAAAACACGCGTGACGGACGGATAATTTCTCTTCTACTATACTGTCTGATCAACAACAAGTTTGACCAATTGTTTTGCGCTATCATGAGAGGAAGGGATGATACGGATGAGTGGGTGGGGAGTGTGGTTCCACACACAAATCGAACATCACTCATAGCCGCTGTATTCCCATAGAATTTCCAGTCAGCCCCGTTCGAAACGGAGCACTGGATTCAAGTTCCGACCTTGCTAGAGCTGGTCAGTAGTGCACTTCCCTATCGCGGTCGGGGCTAGAACTCCGGCCATGCGTTGGTGAGGCAACCGTGTTAACCAGTGCAACGTCCAACTCACATCAAGCACGACTGAATCATCGTGTCCAACTGATACTGCCTGACGACACAGGATGCAACATACGGGCAGCGTACATAAATCTGGACGTACACACATTCCGGGTGACCAGGGACCGAACTTGAACCGAGCCAGCTCGGACTGTCTATGTTTGATCTGTGTGTTTTCATGTTGCTTGTTGTCCGGTGACAACAATTCAACAGTTGCCGTTCACATAACCAGCTCCGTGCTTCGGGCACACGACGCAACTACCATGGAATCGGTCGCGTGCTTCCAATGAACGATGGTCTGTAAATACATATAACTCGTATCGGCTTACTTTGTGAAACAGTGGAATTCGTGAGAAGTTACGGAGCTCTGCATAGAGCCCACATTAACACTCCACGTCCCTTTATCTATGTATCGGATACGGAGTAGAGAATCGACTGCAATGACAATGTAAACCTTAGTAGGCGATTGGATTTCACGAAGAGCAGATTCGAAACGAAGGCTTATCTCGTGGAAGTGAGCAGCGTACTCGACACATTTCTAACCAGATAGTTATAGGTGGTTTTCTGCTAGGATAACAACAGAGCCTGAGCTTTCCTGGTAGACAGTTCAAATCACCGTTGATATGACACCGAGCACGTCAAATAAGCTGATTGCTCAATCGCACAGCATCGTTCCCTAATACGATCGGAGTCGCACATTTGCTTGCACATTTGTGGCTGTAGTTCCACCCTCTCACGCGGCCCATCACGTGGCAAACCTTCCAGTCTGGGTGACGCTAACTGTCCTACCTGCAAATGCGCGTTCACACGTCCACCGGCCCGAAAGCCCTCTTTCTACTCCCGAATGAACGAACGCACACGCGCGCATGCACGCACGCACGCACGCACTCGCGCAGTTACCATCTGCACACTCAGCCAATTGAAACGCTCCAGCCGGAGGTGATCCGGTGCGGTCGATACGCGGTCATGCATTGCGTGGTTGGGTTTGGATAGGAATAAGGAACAACTCAACTGATTAGACGAGCCCATTGAGCTTGTATTCCAATCCGAACAATGGTGGTCTAAACCAATGTCTTAAGCTTTCCGTGGGCTCTCATTCAAGTAACGTTATTTGTGAGTGGGTGCCCAAGCTATCACGGTTAGCATTTCCACAACACACACACCCCTGCCAGGCTTCGAATAAAAAGTTGAACCGAGAAAAAGACGGATGGGCATCGGGATCTTCCAAAAGACACGTCTTATGCATGAGGCAAGGATTTGGTTTAATCCAGTGTATTCATCATGAACCGCCTTCTATCAAAGGAGTTACAATGGGGTTGCTCACAATGACCCTCTCAATTTAGTTTCATGTAAAGTATGACGAAAAGTAACCTTCAAAAATCTAGGAGTACCGTTAGTATTAAACTTAACTGGAACAAATAAAACAGCTCCAGACGAGTTCGAATGCTAAAACGTTATGTTATTCGCTGGAAAGTAATGACGCTTTTGCAAAACTGATTTAAGCACAAGCACATGTAGAGCAGATTCGGTTGTAAAGAGATTACATTCGGAATGATCATCCAAATCACTAGTCGGAACCAATGGATAATAGCTTTCCTATAAGGCTGGCACAATACGAGGTTGTATACTGTTGGGCTGATCACAGTCGTGGGTGCGGTTTACCCCGAACACTGAATTTTGTTGAGGTATCAATCAGGCGTGATCGACGTGAGTCGGTCAGCAAATCGAGGTGTTGGATGAAATCGATACAATTAATAGGGGAAGGTATATCAGCCACAAGGAGAACCTGGCGGAAGTCACGTCAGAAACCTAAACTTAAACTCAACAGTCAACGGCCGGATGTTCTAATCCGCGTGCCGTTCGCAGCTATCAGTGTAGTGTCAGATACTAATTGCAAATCCGCCGCCAAATGCGGAATGAAAATTACCTGCATCCTTCTGTCGACTAAGAAGTTCATTTCGGTATTTAAATCCTTCAGGAAGAAAAGGCGACTATTGTTTAACTGGCCTGTGGCTGATTTCACTGAAGCACGCCGGCCTGCTAGTTCAAACGTTCACTACCACGACTGCTACATAGCAATGCGCATAACCTAGTGTCTTTACCGTGTGTTTCGTGGTACAAACAAATATCACTGGTCCTTAACCTGAGAAGTGACCGGACAGACGTCGGCAGAATTCGAGACAATCACTTAGTACGTTGAATGCTGGCACGAAGATCCACCAGTTCACGTCGCAACCGAGTTATCTTGGCGTTTGGTCGTAAAAGGTGGTGTTCACGACCTTCACTGCCTTTACACAGGACTGCTATTTCGGCCTCCTTTGTGACCAACAGACTACTTACAGGACAGTTTGAGATAACTAGCCGCCACACTGTTGGCGATGGCATTGTCCTTTGAAAACTTTCGTGCATTGCTTCGGCCAGAGCTGCCAGGTCGTCCAACGGCCAGATGGGAGCACCGCTAACGACCCCTGTGTATACCCGAGCAGTCGTTGCATCAACAATCCTTGCGGAAATGACTTTGGTAACCGAGATTCATATGATGCCCGCCGCATATCTTGAATAGGAACCACCAGGTTTTTTCCACCCAACTGTAACCGGTGAAACATTTGTTCTAGACGGATTTTGTCGGACAGTTGTGGTTCTTTACGAATCGTCCGCCTAGCCAACTCAAAACGACCGGTTGCCGAGCCTAGTAATATACCGCGATCCAGGTTCAGCATAACTGGGGGCAGAAATGGTTCAGGCTGAGGTAACTTACCCGAATCACTTCTTTTATACGCCGCTTGCTAAACCACGTTTTCAACACGATGCACCGCAGCCTTGGGTCAAGATTCCCACAGGCAGAAATAGCTAACATGATCAGTGGTACGGCAGACGACAGTTCTAGCTTCATCTCTTCGATGTCCATAGCAATTGTGCAAATGTAAATAGGATATGTAATTTGAATACGGGTATATTTTTATATATACGTGTACACTACACGCATCCGAAGAGTAATAGGAGAGAGAGAGAAAACAACTCACTGAACCGGAATATACATTATGGTATACGACGTAAACGGACTCACCAATTTTGTAAAATCAAACAAACCGGAGATGACTGATTGAGAGCAACGCGACGAGTAAACGAGTAGTACAGTGTCGACGCACGAATTCGACGTATGAGCAAGCGAACAACAAGACGAAACGATGGCAGAGTGGGACGACAAGCGAGCGCGAAGCGTGAGTCGTACAGTCAATCGTCGCAATACCATTTTATTTCAAGGATCACTTGTAGTCTCCAAGGTGAATAAATTTCCCACTGTCATCCACCTTGTTAGATGTTTGAAGTGGGGCTATCTCAGAGATTCTGTCGCCTCCTTTACACTATCACCTTGAGGTATATTCACTAAAGTCTGTTCGGTTGTAGGGTTAGTAAATTACTAAATAAGATGCACCTGTTCCCACAATTACTTTTTCCGAGTCACGTCACTGTTAGTCTACGGAATCTTGGGGGCAAGAGACGCTGTGTGGACGGAAGATAATCTCGATGATTCTTGCATGTGAGTGAAATTTATCAGCGTGGGACGTGTGGTAATTAGCTTCCCTCGAGTTCGCACCTTATAATTCGTTTTCCAAAAATAGGAAAATATTTGCGTCATATTATTTGGCGACACAACAGATGAGTTTTCCATAGTGTGGCACATTGTAGACAAAACAGAAACAAGTCCTAGGAACAACCGCGTGTCCAGTGAGACATTTCGACCGAGTCCATCATTAAATCTCCTAACAGAGCTAGCAAGATGTGATCAAATATATCATGTATGAAATGAGCCCTTCAGCGTCCTGTTCCTCATGCGAAGTGACTCATCGTAATCAGTCGCGAGACAGAACCGAACACAAGGGAACCGGTATAAAGTGTTTTTATTGAGCGTGGTCAGTATAACGTGACGATCAAGAAATACCTCAGTGCCCGTCAACGTTTCTACTGAACCAATGATGAAAAAAGTTGACACTCTGCTCACCACCTGTCTTCACAGCTGCCTTCAAATATGTGGCTTGTGATGTACCGACATGTTATAACCCCACGAGTAGTGAGGAATCAGAACATGAAACTTCGCATCAAATGGTAGGCGGTTGAACTGGTACAGTCCGCCACCAGCGTTAATCGTTGGAAACTGCATACTGCATGTGTCGACTTCCACTTGAAGATAGGCTTCAGAAAAATCAGTCTAAGAAAAAGTTTCACCACCGTTCAGTTTTACGCACAGGTCCTCGGGAACGGACAGCAGATATCATTTAGACCGGCTGAGAGGTCGCCGCATAACCGTAACGGCTCATTCATGTTTTCATTATCACTATGGGTGTGGCCAGAACAGGATGGTTCACCGGACTGATGGCTCCCATTTTTTCCAACTCGTTCAACTCATCCTCCCGCGAAGCCCTAGCTGCATATGGAATGGGTCTGTTGAGACAGAAAACCGGTTTTGTACTTGAGCGAAGGTATAAGGTATCTTTCACCTGTGTGCGCCAGCTGAGACCACCCTCAAGGGAGTTGTGGTACTTTCCATGCAATTGTAAAATCATTTTTGCGTTGGCGTCCGCGTCAAACTTCTGATAGGCCGGGATAAGTTGAATAGCTGGACGGACTTGACTACGAAGTGCATTCAGTGGCAGGTCGAGTAATCCCAGTTTACCAATCTTATATATACCTGATAAATTCAACCTGAGATCGTTTACAATGTATCGGATGTCAGTGGCATGTGGGTTGTTCAGCTGAAACTGACGTTTTAAATTATCCAAAAATGGAGTTTGAGTTCTCGAGCAAGCATTTAGATGGATATTGCACAATGATATACGTCCTCTGACTCTGCGAAACAAATGCTACACAGCGTCTGTGAATGAACTTTCAAGTTGGTTCTTTGGAAGAATATGGTTATAACACTGAGCGTGTCTCGTTGAACCAAGCTTGAGAAGCACTAGTTGGCCTCTGATGCTACCATTTTAACCTACTGCGTTCTCCTCCACCAGTTCCTCATTACGCCTGAACCAGGCCTTGAACGTGATCCCACTGTCCGGTCGATAGTTGAATTTGGTTATGCTTTTGTTCAGTGATTCTGCTGTGGACGCCGTGGTTGCAAATGTTGTAGTCTACTGAGCTGTCATTTTCTGCACCATGGTTTCAGTTAATTTTAAATGAATGGCTTCATACTGTTCGTCCTGCTGCCTCGGACGTGATAAAAATGAACTGCTACTGACCGTCGCCAAGTAATAAACCCCACGTGACTTGAGAGGGTGCACTGGATTATTGCGACTCAGTAGGTAACCCAAACAAATGTTTCACGTTAACCACAAATTCGGCCAGTCTGACAACCGGCCAATCAGAAATTGGAAACCTATTGATCCAATTCAACCACACCCTCAACGGGTGATGAAGCAAATAAGCGGGCGAAGGATAAAGGTACACCGACTACCTGCAACAGTGCGGGCACTTTTACAACACGACACAGTGTGATAGTACTTGGCGTTTCAAGGCAGTATTGTTTGTTCTAGGATCCCGATGACTGGCGAGTACGTTATGCACATGTTTGCTTTTCCACTTGTTACAAAACGCATTGAACCAGACTCAGCGCCATTCCTTTCAGATTTGTTATGCTTCGTACTTGTTGGATCGCACGGATTTCTGAACGACGTCTATTTCTTCTGTTTAAGGTAGTAACAGAATGGGTTGCTTGAAATTAGTCAGCTTATTGTTCTTGAAAAGCTGCCCGGATTTGTAGAGTTACACACAGCGAATGCGCCAAGGATGCAACAGGTGTAACAACAACACTGTTAATGTCTTCCGCGTCATTAAATCGGCCGCTTTGGCTGAGTGGGCTGTTTCACTAGCGTCATATTGTACACTTTATTTTTTACTTTTTTTCAAATTAGGATTTTGAAAACAATCAGGTAGTAGAAGACATGCTATGTCCAATCCCACCTATAGAGCTGGTGCCCGGTCTGCACGATCTGTGTGAATCTTTTGAACAGTGTGTATTATTGTGGTGGACACCAACCTAACAGTATAACTTATCTCCGGGTTGTACTCTGTTCACATAATGTCATTTACGTCCAAAGATCTGAAACCACTTATTAGGCCACTAAGGTCAGTCGTTTTAGAGTCGCCTTTAGCCTCGAGAATTATAAGTAAAACTCGAACAAAGCGCTCTGAACGAATGCTTCTCAAGGGATAGTACACGCACGTTGGACTTCGAAAGTGCCTACGAATACACGTTAGGAGCACGGGCCTAGAGTAAGTGAAGGCCCTACTTTGCAAGCTAACATCATTGGGCTGTATCCTTTCGGTTGCCCAGGCAGCGACTTGTGGCTTAGCTGCACTATTTGGCTCATTTTCGCTCGTTCGTTTGCGGCTGGCTTTTATCTCATCTGTGGCATTACGCGGCGATTAGAATGAGATCCAACAAGAAGCGTTTGGGATGGCCTTTCATCTTGTGCACCATTCGCCTGTCTGTGATACACCTCTTTATTTGACGAACAAATCCGAACGCCAAACCGGATACTATAAGTGTAACTAATGCACGCAGAATGACGTGTACTGTGAAAGTGGAAGGACGGTTTTCCCCGTATCTGTGAAAGAACCAAGGAAGAATTCCAATCTTTGAAACGATTTAACAGCGAACAATATATCGGTCCAACTTCCTCAACTGAGCTGCTCAATGACATGGTGTCACAGTTCTAACCTAGCTCCGTGAACTTGATAACTCTTGAAGTTGTTAAGTCCTTGCTGTGGGTTTGGTCCTCGTCCGATGTCATGTGCGGTGTACGTCTTTCAGAAAATGTGCGGATGTACATCGCTGGCAGCTTATCCGTTATATTCGCACATAACCCAATAGGCTTTCCTAGACAGGTAGAAACCTACCAAATGAGAATAAGGTTGTAAATTTAACTCATTTTTCTCACCAGCCATACCTACCACTTGTAACTTTGCCTATTTTCTAATGCAGATGCTTGTTAAGCAGTTTGGTTTCCGGTACGGGTATACATAAGATGTCTGAAACACACATTCCTTATCTCACTCATATGATGACTCTCAACATCTCGGCCTATTGCACGTTTATAACACCGCACATTTCTCAAAGTATACATGGGGTGCACGCTGGGTTGTGTACGATCAATGCAGGAAAATGCAGGCGGTGCAAAACAAAAATAAAGTGCTACAAACCAGAAATATGTGAGCAGGCTGGGCGTAATAAAAATCGAAAGGATAACAGCTAACCCAAAGTTAGCGGGTGCCGGCAGTAAGGTATTGTTCGCTTGTTCTCTAGATTCAGTGAGAAATATGTAATGTTACTGTTAAAGTAGATGCTCACCTTAAGAGGTTGACAAGTGTTGTGTTTATAGAAAGTTGGTGATCATGTTTCCTGTACTTATCTATTATCTTCTCGCTGGCTTTTCTTTCTTCTACACTAGAATTCTTCTTGGCAGCGCGTTACATACCCTTCTGTATTGACTGCTCAGAGGCGGCCTTCAAAATATTGCGGGGGCAGCCACATGTGAGGTCTTGAATGCCAAACGATATCATTCTGATCAAGAGGCTCTCATGATGCGCACGGTCATGAACCTTTCGCAAATTCAATCGTAAGATGCTTACCGTGTCTTCTGCGTCGGTGGGCATTGCTACGTGGTTTAAAAATTCCAGTTGACATGTCATACAAGAGCGTTTACCAAGGAAGCCGTGCTGTGAAAGGTTTATAAGACTTTCTGACCTCAAGAATTCGACAGTTTGTATCTTTGTTATCCTTCCGAACATTTCCGAACAGATCGATGTGTGGTTGATGGGACGACAGTCATTCACCTGCTGCCTTGGACCCCTTCTGTGACGCGGCATAATGATTGACTTTTTCCATTGAGAGGGAAAGACGCTGGGTGAAAGTCTTAGGATGAACAAGTTAAGCAAAATGATGCGTATATTCTCAAATTCTTGCTTGGTAGCCATTGGTGGAATACCATCAGTTCCAAGATGGTTCGAGGGTTTAATGTTGGCTAACTGTGAGCAAGTACTTTGAACATCAATAAGAACGATACTCAGAACCTTACCTGTTTCCAACGGAATACTAACGGGTAATGAAGTGTGTCCTTATCTAAACGATGCAGCAAAATATGAGTGGAAGATTTCACATATTGCAACTGGGTCACCAACAACCGCTTTTTCTTCAAAAGTGATTACCTCCATGACAGGGTCCCTCACGGAATTCCTCCATCTCATCAGTTGCATTTATTCCATGCATCCCCGCTCGTTACCTAGTGCGAGCTTTCCTTCGTTTATATGACGCAGTTACGTTTGATGTTCCACGTGTTCAAACATGTTGCGCATTTGCATCACCAGGGGAAAACCCAGTGTTCCTTTGAGCCTCGAATTAAGTGTTTTTCAGTCTGTAAGTCTCTTTTATAGTAAAGGTTCTATTTTGTACTTACGAGTCGACGCGCTTTGGCTCCATGGGAGCCAGAAAGGCGATACAAATAGTCAGACGTTTAATGGATTCTCCGACTGTTCTGTTTGGGTCTGATGTGAGAAAGATGTTGTTTCAATTTAATGATCTTAGTAAGGAGAAGAAAGCATTCCAATCAATGCATTTGATCGGCCAGTAGAATACCACTGTCGGTTGGGTAGTCATATTGAACTCGAACAAACATATGAAGATATTGTGGTCACTTCCTGGAAATTGTTGTAGAACAGGTTCTTACAGGGGATATACCTATGGTTAATGTGAGACCCAATAAGTGCCTTTGTCTGGTGGGCGTTGGGACATGTTTGTTCCATCCATTCAGTTGAATGAGTGAGAGAAACCTGACTGTCTTTGCTGGAGCTGAGAAGGAGGCCCAGGAGAAACTGTTATTGTCAAAGCGATCATCTGTGTTCACAAGGCATACTTGATACACGGTTGATTCATACATCGGTAAGAAGTGTGTGGGGATGGTGTTTTTCAATATTGCTCGGTCACCGTTCATGGGAAGTCAGTGAGACGGATTGACCAGCAACTATTAAGAGTGGCCCCGCGTCCGCCCTGAGGATCGGCTTCATCGTGGCTGTGTTCCATGCACGAAGGCAAAGGCCAGTGCAAAGTATCGGTGTGATCAGCCATGGAAGACTCCCGTTAAACTAACCACCTTTTATTTGGGAACCTCAGGGTGAATTTTCTCCGCCAACTTCGCTAAGTGGATCGACTCTGAACAGAAGGTCTGCAACGTCAAGGACCGAATGACTGGTAGTAATTTTGCAATGGCAGGCTAGAATGCCATTCCACTGGTACACTATTGCAGGTCATATACTAACATTTCCTGAATACTTGGTCAGCGAGTAGGAACTTTGAAGATGCTTGTAGCAGAGCAATAGGCACAAACGCGCTACTAAGTTTTGTTCCTACGAACACTGAGTAAGTGTGTGGCAGGTTTCTCGTTGGCACCTATTTTGAATTGTGTAAAAAGGAGGGAGTGCATAGACTGCGTGGTAGCAGTAAACCTTCTGAATTTCAAAGTGCCTTTCGAGTTGTCTTCCTATTTTTGCTTATGTTTTGGTCCCCACTGTTACACCTATGAATGACAGAGCCCGATCAACTGAAATTAGAATGAGTGGGTTTTTTCTGTGTTGCCAGTAAGAGATAGCATCAATTTTGGGCGTCGACTGGCTATTCTTTTCAGGTAGTGGCATGACGAGAACTCCGTCTACCAGGTGGCTGACATTAGTGATGATCGGGTCCGGTGGGGAAGGAAGTTGACAACGAAGGCTCATGCCAAGAAGCCGCCGCGCTGCAACCACGCTTCCCTCTCTATCAGTATGGATGGAAGAGAGAAAAATCCGCCTTGAGATCCCGTGTAACACCTGTTCCCGTCGGATGGGTTAAAGTTACTCGTAGGGAGAAGTTGAGGAAACCAGTGGGGTTCTAAAAAGACTTCTGGGCTTACAAGAGGGAAATCCTCACCAGAAATGTTGCACATAAGTGAGCAGTGAATGATACACATTAGGCACGTGCGTATCGCACGGCTGCCAAATCTGTTGGAAAATTTCCGCACACGTTTCTATCGTCCAAATTTCCAATTAGCTTTGTTGTATACAATTCACTCGATGTTTCAACTCAACCGCACTTATTTACCCATGCTTATCGTTTTACTGGTCTGAAGGTCACTTTGTAATCTATACGGTTTTATTTGGAATGCTTCACTGGAGGTGAACCTCTGTTGTTTCGTGTGCGCTATCAACCATTCTTGTAAGGTAACTTTTAATATTCATTTTTTATGTTTTTCAACCCTAGGTAGTTGATTAGTGACTTAGGACACACTTCTACTGTCAATACTGACCACTGGAGTCGAGGTATGCGGCGGAATATTTCACGTATTTTACCACCGATACAGTATTCTCGCGGGGCCCCCACTAAAATGTTGTTCTAAATTCGATGGTTGTTATTCCTCTAAGCGTTGCTCGAAAGTTGTTAGATTGTAACAGCGTGTCCTGATCTCACTGTACCAGCCGAGTTTGAGGAACACCACGTCCTTCGGGGAACTAAAACATACAAGTGATCGCCGATGTAGATGGACTATGATTAGGCGAAACAGCCGAGCCCCATTCTTTCACGAAAGAAGCCAGCCTCGTCAACCGAATATCAGGGGCGCTCACTATGATGTCACCAACGTTGGTTGGGTGCCATGCCTTCGTGGCAGCAAAGGTGTGTGATCGCGTGCGATGAACCAGCTACCGGATTTTTTGTAGCCTATGGAATAGACCCAGGCAGTTGGCAGACATTCAACTAAGAGCTGTTTCGTCCTGTTTCTTGGAAAGAGAGGGAGAGAAGGAAGTGTGAGTGAAACAGCTCTATAAATTACGTAAAACTGAGTACATGACTGTGAAAGGCGATGGAATCGAATCCCGTTTGTCCGTCTACCTTACCCAAAAGGCCTTTCTATGCGGCATCACATGCGCGGACTCTCTTCGACCGTGGGCAGGTGCTCCATAAGAAGGCGGTAGTTGGATCCTGCTTCTCCACTGGTTTCCATGTACTGGTTGTGCAATTTCTCGCCTTCACCAGGTAAAACTGATCGTTTCACTTATTAAAAGTGAAGCTTCAGAGAAGTCAAGGTATATGATAACGTAAGATTCTTACAGAAGTGAAGCACTTAAGTTGCTGAGAATAGCTCCGACAAGCATCTTCAGCTTGAAATTTTCGGAGTGAAGAGTTCCGTGAACTTCCTTCATTCAGCTTTTGGGTGAGGTACAAGGAAAACGGTATACAGACTTTAAGAGTCGGTCAGTGGGTTGGTGGTAGCAGATGCGGCCACCCAGTTTTCTGTTACAGGCTGAACTTTCCCGGTAGATCTTATATGATTCACAACAAAGAATGTCATTTCCAATTGCGGATTGGTTTCTGCCTGATTGTTTCTTTCCCTGTCTGGAAAAGACCGTTTGACATATGCACCTTTCAGGTTAGCAGTGGCACTAGCGTACCATCAAAAACTATCTCGGCAGTGAGCTCATCAGGCAGAGCCAATGAAAATCCGAACGCGTTTTGGTAGACATCGCGAGCAACCCGCTCGTAATTTTGATGGTTGTAACGTAACAGAGGAAAGAAGATGCTGATAGTCACAAGCTCAATTCAGCCGGAGAGGATGCTGCGTCCAACCGGTCTAACAAAGCCATTTCCCTTACTGTGGTAAAAAAATTTCTTTTATTTTCACCCCACTTTTTCTACCTGATGAGTGTGCCGCTGTCATATCGGTGACTTCGGTGCGGCGGAGGGTGATGGAAAACGCCAACTCCAAATCCACTTTATATGGGGTCCATTGATACCCAAAAAAGCACTATTTGGGAAAGAAACTAGGAGATGTACATAGTTCGGATGAGATCTGCGGCTGGTGGTAGAGGTTTTCTGCGTTGGTTTAATTTTCATGATGCTTCGTTAGTGGTGGGCCCTACGTTCGCCAATATTTCGTCTCGTGCAAATGAAAGAATTGTTGGAAAATGCCATCCACCCTAAGTAGATCCTTCTGTAGCACGTGCACATGGGTTGGGACTGGTTATCACCTGCAATTTGTGTAGTGTTTTGCACGGTTAATCTGCACCTCATAGCCACCCCAAGCGCTTGCTGTAGAACTGCTGGATATGATACTGTGAGTGTTGCAAATCCAACAGCGTAAACTTAGTTGTAAATACGCACACGGATAAAATGCTAAGTGCGTCACGTTTGACAAAAGAATAAGCTAACCGATGACAAGTAGCAGCAGTCTTACACAAATTTTGAGGCATGGGGCATTATGTAAACAACTATGCGGATATATAATGTTGATATGGAAATTTCAACACAACACAATTTACGCAAACTTTCTCAGATATATGTCATAACTGTAGGGTAATATATGTTTATTTTGAACTGTTCAATATACACGCAACAGGAGTAGCACGCATAAAAGAAACTTACAGGGATATTCAACGACCGATTGACTAAGACAACAAACACATGAAAATGATATGAATTTCATATTAAATTTCGAACGGTCTGAAAACTTCGAGTTGCTCACTACCCACACCCGACCACAGTCCAGAATTCAGCGAAACTAAAAGCATCGTCCGGTTGGCTCGATAAAGCCCATGACTCCAATACGACTAAGGAGTTTGTAGAGTTATTTTTCTTGGTTTTGTCCACTAACGATGCTTCATTATTGTACAACAACGTTTTGCGCCACCTCAACACGTTGTTCGAATTGACTGAAAGTGACCTTGCAATAACAATGAAAAAATATCCCATGCACGCCTTTTTGCTCTTTTATATGTGGCGTAGTTGCTTGACGATACTACAAGGATCATATCCATTTTTAGCTCCGCTGTACTAGGAACATCGTCGCAGGACCGACCGCGTTTCGGCCGTCCACAGTAATTTTGGAATATCCTCGCTTCCCGGATACTGGTAATTTGGAATATTGTGGTGATCCTCTGGAACCCTCTCTGTGAGTCAAGCTCCTTATTACCATAACTTGCTGAAATTTCCGTGACTTTCATGTTGCAATCGTTCATTTTTGCCACTGAACTCAGTGAAATACGCCTGCGTTAACTCAGAGTAGTCAGAGACGGTTTTTGACCACTAAAATTTCCTGAATGCAGATTTATCTGATAAAATTAACAGGACAGTTACCGCCTCTATCGTCGGGGTGATCGAGCGGTCTGAAATCTGTTCAACCGAATCTGTCTTTGAGCTTTCAGTTGTTACTGTTCTGCCACCCTTTATGTGAGGTTATTGACATTGGTGTAAACACGCTACATTCACAAACTCGGAAGTCGGAATAAAAATTCCAGTATCAACGAAGAGGTGCACTAATGATAACCTCTCATAAGGGCAAAACTCGACTCCAGTGATTTTGTAAAATATGGGCCAGTCCAGAGCTCATCTGAAGGCAAGAACTGTGAGTGAGTGTGGGTGGTGCCCAAATTGTGGTATGGATTTTGCTGATTTTCACTGCTGCATCTGTTGATAAGAGAAAAAAGCAGCCGATGTTTGGTAGCTTGTGGCTTCCACAATTCAGTACTCATCGTGATTCCGAAAGCAGTTTGATGCGTGCCGTGCCCAAATAGTTTTGATTTGTGGCTAGCTAGGGTGCTATTTTGTCCATTCTGCACTTTGTTTGGGCAGGCTGTAACTTCCGGGAGAAAAAGGACAGTGGTCAGACTTCACTGCCGATGGCCTGCTGCAGAACGGCTTCGACAGCGGATTGAGCTGCGTCGGTCTTTACAACTAAGCGTGCACGTTTGTCAGTACTGAGATGGCCGAGCGATGTGGCGTCTGCCAGGGCCTGCCTGACGGATATAAAAGCAGTGGTGGTCTCTGGGTTGAGGACAAACTTTTCGGGGTTCTTCTGTAGCAAATCAGTCATGGGTTCCAGCATGTCAGACCATCAGGGGTTGAAGCGACAATAATAATTTACAATCCCCAAAAGCCGACGGAGGCTCTTGATCGACTGAGCAACGGATGATCGGCATTTGCGCCGTTTTTTCTGACGACGATCTGATACCGTCTTTTTCGACACGATGACCGGGAAAGTCGTTTGGGGAAGCACCGAAGACAGTTAGTTGTGTTGATGGTGACGCCATGGTGATTTCAGCGTTCAAGGACACACTTCAGGTGAGATAAGTGCTCCTGCGCATTGTTGCTGGCAACGAGTATTGAATCGTTCGCTAACGATTTAAGTTCACACCGAGTTACGCGTAATCTGTTGATCCAGTAAATGACTTTCAATATTCGATGACAGGGACAATCTATCCTCGAAACGGTTAGCGAGAAGGCGCTCGTAATAACCGGATTTAATCCGATACTAATCGAACCAATTTATAAGAAAATTGTCTCTCACCTTGAATGTGAAATCCTCGGGAACCGAAGAAAGAAAGTGCCCGCACAACAAATTAACAACCAGGCACCGATCAACAGTGGTGGACAATAAAACGGGTTGAGCTCACTCAAACAAAGGGACATTGGTTTGCTCAGAGCAAAACGACTGTTCA
This sequence comes from Paragonimus westermani, assembly GCA_008508345.1. Classification (NCBI taxonomy): domain Eukaryota; kingdom Metazoa; phylum Platyhelminthes; class Trematoda; order Plagiorchiida; family Troglotrematidae; genus Paragonimus; species Paragonimus westermani. Next base: position 107,267 of record QNGE01001094.1, on the reverse strand, counting down.
TGCATCGAGAAATGACGGGAATCATAAGTTACTCAAGGAAAAATATGGAAGATAAATGTCTAATTTCTTCATTCAGAAGTTTACAGGGATTGGACTGAATGAGGGTAAGGGACACGGTCAAAGTAGGTTGTGTAAGAACAAGAAGAAGTAATGTATCTCATTTGATAAAATCAACAACGAGTATGTCGTCAATGTGGACAAACACAACGTCTAGTCGGTGTAAGACTTGGCCTATGAAACGTCGAAATGTTTTGGCAGCGTTTTAGGGGCCAAAAGGCATGCGAACAAATTCAAATCAGCCAAATGGGGTTGTAATTGCCGTTTTAGCGATGTCATCGGGAGCCACAGGAATTTGATGCTACGCTTTGATTGGATCTATTTTGGAAAAGATCTCTTTCCCGGAAAGGCCAATGAAAAGGTCATGAATATGCAGAATCGGATAACGGTCCGTCGCGGTGACTCTGTTCAGTGCTCGATTGTCACCGCATGGTCTCCAGTCTCCTACAGTCTTCTTGGGTACCATGTGCAAAGGCGATGACAACGGGCTGTTTTAAGGACAGATGATTCCCGGACGTAGCACTTCCGCATATTCCGCTACGCTTTGATTGGATCTATTTTGGAAAAGATCTCTTTCCCGGAAAGGCCAATGAAAAGGTCATGAATATGCAGAATCGGATAACGGTCCGTCGCGGTGACTCTGTTCAGTGCTCGATTGTCACCGCATGGTCTCCAGTCTCCTACAGTCTTCTTGGGTACCATGTGCAAAGGCGATGACAACGGGCTGTTTTAAGGACAGATGATTCCCGGACGTAGCACTTCCGCATATTCCGCTTTGTGAGACATCATGTTTTGGCGTCGTGTTATTAAGTGTATGTTTATAGATTCCTGGGAACTGTTCCAGCATAAATGGACTCTCGTTGGCTTTCGGTTCGAAGTCCGATTGAGTTGATGGTGGTGGCTTTACCTTGATCACACAAAGTAGTGATGCTGTCAGCGAGTTTCCGGCGGCTGAGATCAACAGACAAACCGTACTTGGTGAGAAAATTGACGCCGGTAGTTGGGTGTTGAACGTCGACGATGATGAAAATTGCAGATCATCTTTGACGCAGTTCAAAGTCGTCCGTCAAGAGATGCTGACCGTAGGTCACGATGTTGGAATTGTTGGCCGCCTGTAGGATGTACCCAGTGGGTTTGAGATCGCGTTTACTTTCACCTGGGAATGCAACGCTGATCTCTGCACCGGTGTCAAAAAAGAACCGAAGTCCAGTGGAGTCTTATTGGACATAAAACAGTCGACTGTTGGGCTGGCCAGCGGTAGCTGTCGCCATTACTGGCTAGCAGGGTCGTTTACTTGATTGGTGTTGCCGTTGGTGCGCAGACTGCTGTGTACACATGGGTGTGTGCATATGCAGGCATTGTCACCTAAACGTCTGTGGTAGTAACAGATATCAGAGGTTTGAGGCTTAACTATGCGGGGTCGTGAGCGAGAGGGGGGTCGAATGTGCGAAAATTTGCAGCCATCCATGAGGCGTCCAGCTAAGTTATCCACAGTGAATGTTAGCTGAGACACCTGGCGTTGGAGGTTATCAAGCGTTTCTTGTTGTGTATCGGCATGAGTAGAAAGGTCATAGACGTAGTTAATGGAACGCTTGAAGAAACACTCGTGAACCTCGTCCACCGTTTCTGCTAACCTTTCTAATGGGTTATGAAGGTCCCGTACTGACAAAATGACTGAAGTCTTGAGCGGGAGGCATTTGGTCCAGAGTTGACTAAAGATGAAATCATCCAGCTTGTTATCACCTACCAGGGATCTCATGTAGCAAGTGAGCAAGTGAGAGGGGGTGCGATCACCCAACTCGACACCGGAGAGTAATTGTTGGAGCTTGACCTCATCTAACACCGTGGTACGCTTTGAAACAGCAACTTTGAGTTCATCGTATGGGGACTCACTTATTATGGGGTCAAGTAAATCAGTTACTTCGGACGCAGTACCGGTGGGCAACTTCGCAGCCACATGAGAAAACATGGTGGATTGTGAAGTAATCTTACGAAATCAATAACATGCTTTTACTGGAGTGAACCAAAAGCGGGGGTTTGAAATACCAAATGCAGGTAACTCAAGGTTGGAGCGTTCTCGGAAAATAAACTAGTGTCAGCCAGAAGTCACTGCAAAATATTGGGGGTTCTGAGCTTACAGATAACGGAACCAAAAAGAAATATATATGTACGAGAGAGAATGTCTAAAATTTGGGAACTCCAATTCATATGTTGAATCTAAACACTGTCAAAATACTCGAATATGAACACGGAGCCAAAATGTGATGGAAACGAAAGGAAATGACTCACAATAATTCGTGAAGGTGCGTTGGTTTAGAAATCCCACTACACCGAACGAGGTATCCAACTGATACGATTCGCATTGTTGCTCCTAAAAGATTTCCGCCGAAATATATGGTTGGTTTTGTTGGTATTTAACACTCCCGGAACCTTTACTCGAGCGACACGGAACGCGGAGTAAACGCACGGCTCATGACCTCGGAGGTAAATTTTGAGTTGTTGATTACCAACTCAATCGATTAACCTGGTTCAAACATGGAGTGTATAATTGGGTTAGATAAGGGCAAAAAGAGCAAACAATAAAATTATAAAGTGAAAAATGCTGTACGAAACGCCAAGTTCATCAAATGCGACCCACAGTGCAGATATCTGACTTTCTGTGTCTCTTAAATCATGGCCGGCTATTGTAAAGTCTGTTCAGTTCAGGTAATCTACAGGACTTGCAGCGATTGTCAATGTCTCTTTGAGTTAGACATGGAAGATTAAAAGAGTGAATGCCTTCGTCTTTCGATCCGAAAGAACCGCGATTACCGAAGGGTATGTCAATGTCAACTCCCCCCGCCACTTTTTTTCCAGTTCTTGTGAAAATTCTTGTACTGTCTTAACGAGAACCAAACCGCGGATATCCTCACCGTTTCCTAATTGGTGAAATATGTACTGTCCGCTACAGTGTGGTGGACCAGTGGGCTAAATAATTTTGTAAACGAGGGTAAGATAACGTTAGAGGCATATAAGGAGGACGAGTTGGTATAGAAGTTTGCATATTAATAAAACGCAAGGAGTAATGGTGAAACAGAACGAGTCGCGGATATGCGGAAATCCGTTAGACAGAAAGACAACGCAAGGGATAAAATCGAACTACACTAGACGTATAATTTTACACGCACCTCAAAAAGCTAAATGTTCGGAGATGGAAGGTCGAGGGAAACGTGGAGCCAACCTCAACTAACGTTGAGTAAATTTATCAACCATAAATGAATACAAAAACCAAGATAACAGGCCGTATGAAGGAACTCCTGTTTGATCCAGTGGTGGACAATGATGGAAAACGTAGGTTCTCTTATTCGAGGGTACAATCGATGTTATTCGGAGGATGTGTGTAGACGTGGAAAAATTAATTCTAAAAAAACACCTTCAACCTTGAACACTGTGTGAAGACGTTAAAGCGCCATTGGATTACACGTTTCTTCCATATGTTGCGCCCGAAGGGGTGACCGAAGCTCGCTGGTGGAAAAATTGCACACGAATTTGTTACTAACACTCTGATTATCGATGTAATATTCCAGTTGGGTCAATCACAGATTACAATGCACACAGTATCTAACGTTCGCAATCGAGCACAAATAGGTCTACTTCACAGAATAGGAAAAACCACGAATCAAACAAAAACGTGTATTAACGCAACTCAGATACCGAGAGAGTTCGATCAACAACGTGTCCTTGTGCATATATATATATACGGGGTCCCACGGTCCGGGAGTTCCCACCAATCAGACGTGGTCTCACGCTCACTGACCGCCGACCTCAGGTTCTGGTTGGTCACCTTCCTCAGCCCGTTGCACGGACGCGGCCAACCCACGTGTTCGAGGACCTGAAAGGAAGCGGAAGGGAGTATGTGTGGCAAAACAACATGGCGGCGCACTACATGCTACTACACTACTCCCCCCCGTCGAGAGCACTGGCCGCAGTGCTCCGGACTGCCCTCCCTCTGGCGGTACAGTGCACTCCCCAGCTACTTCTAACTCCTCGCAATTAGTTGATCGATCCTGTCCTGTGGTATCAGGCTTTAAACGATTGAAATGTACCACTCTGAGTCCGGACCCATTGTCGTTAACGTCCCGTATAGTGCAGGTGGATTCGGAAATGATGTCGTGCACAACGTATGGCCCCTTCCACTCATGAAACAATTTTTTTGGAATTCCAGTTTCTGGGGCTTCTGCACGCAACCAAACTTTATCGCCGGGCTTCAAGGGGCTTCCATATGCTTTTCTATCGTAGTAATCCTTCTGTCTCCTTTGGGCCGTCCGCAGGTGTTCCCGTGCTAACGCATATGCTTTCGCCAGTTTGTCACGTAGCTGAACGCAATAGTCTGAGGCTAATAGGTTATCTGGCGACAATCTGGGTACCAGCAAGTCGGACGGCAGTCGCATCTCTCTTCCCGTCAGCAGGTAGTGCGGTGATTGTGCGGTAGAAGAGTGGACGCTAGCACGGTATGCGAGCAGGCACTGAGATACGGCTTCGTCCCATGAGCGGGTGTTTTCTGAACTCACAAACGCTTTCAAGAGGGACTTCAGGGTGCGGTTGACGCGCTCCACAGCACCATTACCCTGCGGATGATAGGCGGTCGTCCTTGTCTTCCTTATGCCCAGTATTCTACACAGTTCATGCATCATTGTACTCTCAAAATTTGACCCTCTGTCAGTGTGCAATTGAGTTGGGGCGCCCCAGCGCGAGATCCAGTGGTCGAAAATGAATTTGGCGGTAGTTCCGCCATCCGCTCGTGGCACTGGCACCGCTTCACACCATTTAGTGAAATGATCTACCATCACGAGAATGTACCTATTCCCTCGGGTGGTCTCTGGTAGTGGCCCGACGATGTCAACTTCTACTATTTCATTCGGATACCCCGTCAGCATGCTCTGTAACGGTGCGCATTGTTGTCTCTTGGGGTTTTTAATTTGTGCACACAGACCACAACTACTGCACACATCCTTGACGTCTCTTCGTTGGTGGGGCCACCAGAAACGTCGTTTCGCGGCTTCTTCAAGTTTGTTCTGGCCCGCGTGCCCCAAATTCTCATGCAGTTCCTGCAAAACACTTCGAACCGCCGATTCTGGGACCACAATTTGGCTTTCATATGTCGGGCCATATTGATAATAAAGGACATTATCGGCTATATAGAGATGGTTCCACAACGACCACAGGCAACGCGCCTCCCAACTACTTCCTGCCATCTCTTGGGTGGTCGGACGTGGCCCCCCCTCTTTTATTCGTCTGTATATGATTTGTAGATCTGCATCGCTACTTTGAATGGCAGCCCATCGATTATTCTCCTCTGGCCTGATGGTGATCGCCATGGAGTACCTCGTGCATGAGGGGCAATCGCCATGGTCGCGAATCGGTCTTCTAGATAATGCATCAGCATTTCGGTGACGCAGACCAGGCCTGTGTTTACATTCAAAGTTGTACTCTTGTAAAAACTCTTGCCAACGTGCAACTTGCCCCTCCGGGTCCTTAAAATTCTGCAGCCATTGGAGTGATGAGTGGTCCGTTCGAACCAAGAAACGCCTTCCGAGGAGATAGTGACGGAAGTGTTTAATAAAATGTACTAGAGCGAGCATCTCCTTTCTAGTGGTACAATAGTTCCTTTCACTTCTGTTGAGGTTTCGGTTTCCATAGGCAATAACATGTTCTTTATCATTATTGTCTAACTGAGATAGTACAGCCCCTATAGCGACGTCACTGGCGTCAGTATCCAAGATAAACATTTTCGCGTCCGCTCTTGTGTCTGGGAGTGCCAAAATGGGGGCAGTGCATAACGCATCTTTTAATCGATCGAACGACTGTTGACAATCTTCGGACCACTCGAATACTCGCCCCTTTTCCGTCAACAATGTTAGAGGTTTAGCTATGTGAGAAAAACGGGGAACGAATCGTCGATAATAAGAAGCCAACCCAAGGAAACTACGAATTTCCTCAACACTCTCAGGAGTTGGCCATTCTTTCACCTTACGCACCTTTTCGGGATCACAGCTCACACCGGACTGTGAGATGACGTGTCCTAAATATTTTACTTCGGTCCGCATAAACGAACATTTGGCTGGATTCAATTTCAGTCCAGCCTCCGCTAGTCTTGAAAGGACGTTGGATAGGTTATGCAAATGTTCATCAACGGTACGTCCGTGTACAATGACGTCATCTAAATAAACCAGACACTGCTTCGGGATCAGGTCTCCGAGCACCTGTTGCATTAATCTTTGAAAGGTGGCCGGGACATTCGTCAATCCATATGGCATGGTTTCAAACTCGTACAGACCAGAGGGTACCACAAACGCGGTTCTCAGGCGATCACTGGGTTCCACTTTCACCTGCCAGTAACCAGAGGCCAAATCAAGGGTACTAAACCACTCGGTTCCCTTAAGAGCAACAATAGTGTCATCGATACGCGGTAGTGGGAACGAATCTTTTTTGGTTACCGCGTTTAACTGGCGATAGTCAACACATATTCTTAAGGAGCCATCTTTTTTCTTGACTAATAATACCGGAGACGCCCATGGAGATATCGACGGCCGGATAATGCTTTTCTCTGACATGTCTGTTAATAATCGTTCCACCTGGCCCTGAAGATGGACTGGTAAGCGACGAGCCGCTTGCCGGATCGTCCAGGCGGCTGTCATTCCCACCAGAATATCGCCCGGTGCTCTTCACTTACTTCCCGTACTCTCTCTGCTAGGTGTACCGGGAGGTGTGAGATGATGTTGCTCTTAAATTTCTGTTATTCGAACTCGGCGTGCACTTTCCCCTTCGTTACATGCTGTCCTTTACGGACCTTCACAACACCTGACAGTGTTATGTACACAGGTTCCAACGGAAAACGCTCGCCATATACCTGTACGGCCAGTTAGGTAGGTCCAGGATACACTGCATGGTTATCAAATAGTTACTGCCCAAAACGACATGAAACGGTAACTTCCGAACAACCAAGAACTTCAGTGTACACGTCCACTTTCCTATCTGCACTGTTCCGCGAACACACGCCAATATATGTAACGGTTGTCCATTCACGGCTAGAACCTGACTGACAGGCCCCGCTATTGCATCAAATTGGCAGGTGGTGTATGTTTCATTATCAAGCAGGCTGCATACGGACCCGGAATCTAACAGACATTCAAAGTCACGACCGCCAACTTTTGCTTTCAGAACAGGGCATAATGCAACATCTTTATCCTCACATTCGGAAACGAAAGGAATACGTGATTGGCATACAGGAGATTGATCAGCATGTGTACGCTCCCGGGCGGATAACGGGCACCCACCCGCCAGGTGTCCATGCTGGCCACAGGTGAAACATCTCTACCAGTCAAGCGCTTTCACTTTCGGATGGCATTGTGTACAATGTCCGCCTCTTGTGTAAGCGCTTCTGCGGACTATCTGACCCTGCAATCGGTCAACGGAGGTGCTCTGAGTCACACAAGCAAAATTTTCATCCCCGGACTCAACATATTCCACTTGGTCTAACAGCTCAGCCAACTTCTCAGCCTTAGCCAAGGTTTTGGGAGAGCGGATGAGAACTTTGCGCTGACATTGCGGTTGACGAATTCCCTCTAAAAACCTCCTTAAAATGCGGCCTTCTTTCTGCTCTTGTGTCTCTACAACAAAGGCCATCCTCGCGAGTCTCCTCAATTGTTGCATATAATCCATCAATCTTTCCGTGCTAAGCTGGCGTCTTCCATGAAATTTCTTCCGATATTCAACCGCAGGACGCAGACCTGCGATCCCTCGTTGCAGAAAGTGGAACAGGTCCTCAAGATTCTCCGGAATATCGAAGTCAACGATTTTGCCGTAAGCCTCACGAGAAATCAAAGTCATTACGATATCCACTTGCTGGTGTGGGTTAAAATGCCGCACGTGGCGGCGCACCTGGGCTTCCAAAGTATGAAAGTCCTCTCCAATCGTGTATTTCTCTGGTGCTGGGAGTCCATGCTCCTGTCGCACACGGAATGCATCACCGCTGTCCGCAACACAGTTTTCCGGCCGATCGAACAAGTCTCGGCATCACTTCGGTATCTGATGAAATGAGAATTATCCGGAAATGAGTCCCACCGTGGGTGCTAAGAATGTAATATTCCAATTGGTTCAGTCACAGGTTACAGTGCACACAGTGTCTAACGTTCGCAATCGAGCACAAATAGGTCTACTTCACAGAATAGGAAAAACCACGAATCAAACAAAAACGTGTATTAACGCAACTCAGATACCGAGAGAGTTCGATCAACAACGTGTCCTTGTGTGTATATATATATATACGGGGTCCCACGGTCCGGGAGTTCCCACCAATCAGACGTGGTCTCACGCTCACTGACCGCCGACCTCGGGTTCTGGTTGGTCACATTCCTCAGCCCGTTGCACGGATGCGGCCAACCCACGTGTTCGAGGACCTGAAAGGAAGCGGAAGAGAGTATGTGTAGCAAAACAAAATGGCGGCGCACTACATGCTGCTACATCGAATTAAACCGAATTGCGCGGTTTTCAGACAGTTCAATAAAACAAATTCACATCTCTTCGTTCTAAGTTATCAGCGTCAGTTTTTGTGATTTTCATCGTACGTTTACTAGGGTTGATGGATCGAACTCGAACATGTTGTCTTCCGGCTAGTCATTTGGCACCCATGACCAGCCAGGTGGGGCGTGAGCAGCGGTATGATCGTCAGTTGAGGTATGACGTGAATTTGTCTCACTGTGGTAATCCAGATTGTGGGGTGACCACGGTCAGTTTGCAATTGAAAATGCGAAGGTCTGTCTCATACGATCAGGCGCGGTGGGTGCTGAAATATTGAAGAATCTAGTTCTGCCGGGTACTTTCCCCCCTACTTCTCATCATCTGATTATAGGCATAGGATCGTTTACTATTGTGGACAACTCCATGGTTTGCGAGGAAGATTTGGGATGCAAGTATGATGTGGGTTTAACGCGCCTGAGTGTCATAGTTTTTTCTTGTCTGAACATGACCTCCACAAAGTATGTGACTTCGTGCTGAATATTTAGTTTCGCTGGTTCAGCCCAAGGCAAAGGCGGTTACTGAATATCTTTCGGAGTTAAATGAAGCAGTCAACGGGAACTACGTAATCGAAGTACGTCGGTTCTTCACCTTCAAGTTCCTTTTTCAGGACTTTGCGGACCTAATCGAAAACGACCCGCACTTTTTTCTAGGATTCAGTATCATCATTGTAACGGATGCGAGAGAATGGTATGACTTGGTTGATGTACTATCCTACTGATAACCTCCATGGGTCTTTACTTGTTTGTTTGTTCTTAAATTCTGGTAACAAATCGGTTGCAACTTAGTCAATGTCCCGCTCATAATTGGTGAGTAGTGTAGGGTGGTTTCATGAGGCATATCTCCACCTCGTCCGTGTGTTTTTCTTGACGTCCGCGTAACGTAGGGTGTAACACGCGGCACGTTACCCACGGCCGGTTTGTTCACTCGTCAGTTACCGGCCTTCAACCTTCTGGGATGACCTCAGTGCACTTTTTTCAGTGTAGCACGAAATTTCAGCAACTAACACGTGAGTTTGAGACAAGAGACCAAAGGTTTCCGGGTCTAATTAATTGGTCTTTTTCGGTGTCGATGAGCCTTCGGTTGATCTGAAAGGATGTAGCGATGTTCTGGGGGTTGTGACTTTCATTATCTTCTCATATCATCGTGTGTGCAATGTTAGATATACGTGTCTAACATAACACGCGCGTTCGCTGCGAATTGGTGTCTTGTGCATTTTATGTCTATCCGAAATTACCGTAAGCAGAGCTTTTGGAGAGCAACATGTTCGTTTCACTGGTATCAGTGGTTCCTTGTGGAGCTGGAAGTAGAATACTTGTATAATATCTCTGCCTTAGAATAGTCCAGTATGAATCGGTGGCGTGGGACATGTGGCTTCATAGCGGATTCGATCCCAGATTTACAGTCAAGTTTTGCGTCTGCTCCGATCGCGTTATCTGCTGAACTGACGAGGTGTGTTGGTTGTTAAAGCAGCTAGCAGCAGCCGTGCACCTAGGGGGTTGCGCCATTTTGTTATATGACAGCAAGATAGAAGAGTGGACTATCCGGAGAAGGATGGGAAAATGAGCGAAAAGAGGAGGGAGAAAGAAAGTGACAGCAATGAAGGAACACGGGACTATATGTGCCCGACTGTCAGTGGCTATCTTGGGATAATACAGTTGTCTTACTGTTTCCTGAGCGCGTCGACTGATGGTGTCTGAACAGTGGTCAGCTGCAGTGCGTTCCCTGTCGAACAGACTCAGGCGGCCAAAGTATGTCGTCCTCACAAGAGGCTGCTGCGTAATGCAGAGAAGTTTGTGCTTTCACACTTAGACCGAATTCTGTCGAAGTAGATTGGGATGGTGTCTTCGTCGTGTATTCCTGTGGTCTGATACATCGGTTCTGATGCAGTTAAGGACACGTTTTACGATACCGTCCTTGATCTTTTGAGATAATTCATGCGTTCGGTCAGCATTGTGCACAACCTATTCGTCTTATTCTGAAAAAAAGGCTAGGAGTATACCTGATCTCCGGGCGCCGCGCACCGACAATGAAAATCGACCGTCGAAGTTACGCAAGTTTTATGGACGCCACGTACCGGGTTCCCCGTTTATGTACAAACATCGACATGAAAGCCGCCAATTATTGTGTAACTTCTCTTCCATCGGGCCATTTGTCGGTGCTGTCACTCATTCAATGGCTGTCGTTCGGTTCAGAGTAACAACCCCGCCCCATACCATACTGTTTGTTCATGAGCAGTCAAGTCGCATATGTGGACATGGACGTCCTTGTCAGGTTGTCCAGGTCGCAGCAGTGATGCGGTGCAAACTGGTTAAGAGTCTTGACGGCGATGCAAACCTATTACGAGCCGACCATTCAAAAAGCACTGGTTACGGTAGAAATGTGACGAGGCTTGTAAACAAATGTTGGCTGATCCAACTCGACACTGAATACGGTAGCGACCACTGAACTGAAACGCAAGCTTACGTCCAATCTGCATAGGCATCGTGGGGTTGCGAGCCATAGAAACGTAAACAGTTCAGTATCGTTTGCGCTTTATCGTGACAGTGCTGGCCATCGACCGGGAGTTGACATTATAGTGGTGCGATGGCTCGTGAGTTTACAGCTCGTTTCACTGACTTAGCAGATGGGCCGAACACTACGGGGAACAAACTTACTGGTTTGAGGCACCTCGTTCAGTTGTTAATGACGAGATGGTGTGTTATGATGCTGTCGACTGTCCTCCTCCGGAAACAGAACTGGCGTTGAGCCTTATACTATAGTGAAGTGGTGAACTTCAACGCACAGATCCTCCTTGTCCAGCCCTTACTAGAGATGGCCGTGGTTGGTTGTCGCCAAAACTGTCTATGTTCACTCTCCATCTGGAAAGCTTAAGAGAAGCTTTGTAAGTGGTGCTTATCGTAGGTCCTTCACATGGTGAAATTCGGTTCTTGTACATCATCTGACAACCACGGAGGTGTTGGCCCCGTCTCTTGTACTTTGAAGCTGCCCTCAGGTCTCAAGGTGGAGTTTCTTAAAATACAATCAACCCAGCACCGAAAAGAGTCAGGTTTCTAACCTGGTCACGGGCATATCGACTATATATTCGCTTTGTAGCAGCACTTCTCAACCAACAACCGTGACGTTTTGGGAATTAAGGGCTTTTCTTGACCCGGTCTCCCGACATGCTTCACTGGGACTATCATTCTAAAAACTCCAACGAAATGTCAGTTTGAGAAGGTCGTTGTATGAATGATCCGAGTGTACAGTGCACGTTTGTGGAGAGTCATCTCGAACTTTCCTCATTTCATGTAGCATTCAGCATGGTGTCCTATCTTTTCTTCTATCCAAATAAGCAATATGTTATCTTGGGAAGATCATTGGGGAGTTTCAAGTATCTCAGAGTTGAGTTCCGTCAGGTAGTGAACTGATTGTTACTGAATTCGTATGAAGATACTTTACTTAATTCTGCAGGCACTACACAAACCATGTCCGATCAGATACATGGTCGAATTGGTCTGCGTGGAGTGCACTTTGCAAATTCAAGTTGTAAATTGCCATGAGATTATGGTGGCCCTGGCCTTATTATTGTTACTCCCGACCGGCCACTTAAGGCTTATCGTTTTGTCGGCACGGTATCTGTGCATCCACAGGTCGTCATTTGTCACTTTCCAAAAATGGCGAACGAATAGGTTCACTTTGCGTGTGCGTGTGTCCATTCTTGTTTCTCAAACCAGAGCCATTCCCGCGGAGGATGCACATAAGCGCCTAGTATTCAACCACCGTTGTCTCTGCCAGCCAGCCATTAACGTACTGCTGTCGATGATGTTATAGACCTGCTATCGTAAATAGCCCCAGTCGCATTTGGAAATATAGTCCGTGCCCGATAAACGAGTTAATGAAAGTACGCAGTCTGTGCTGGCTGGGCCGTACACTCTACTAACTTGGAATGATTTTCCGACCCTCTCGCTTAGCAGTGTTTGGAGGTGCGGCCTGCGGAGCCATGGTCCGTGCGACCATCCATATCGCCAGTCGGCAATGTTATCGGGCATGGCAGTGTTATGTTATGTGGATGGCTTTCTACCTTTCCTTATCTTTAGCGCTGTTGGTGTACTGTTTAGTGAATGTCCGGTCTGTTTTTTCCAGTACAACCTTGCATTTTGATCTTACTCCATATGTTGTCTAGAGTGCACTAACATGTACTATAATAGATTGTCTCTTGCGTTATATTTCCAATATTTTTCTTCCCAGTGTGGATCCTACCATTGTAGTCTCTGTTTATTTCTCAAGAGATCGGGGTTTTGATTTCGAGCTAGCCTAACAACTGGCTAACCAGCATTGGCCGGCTGGACAAAAAGGCCTTACACACTTCTTTGTCTTATTCCTTCGGGTATACATCAGATACGTGATGTGTGGGTGAAACCGCAAGTGGTGCAGTGCAAGCCACTTGTGGTGATGGCTAAAGCGCAGTCGTCCTTCGACTCCGGTCTTTGTGACAAGCTAATCCGAAACGGATGTCGCCAGTCGTTCTAATGGAGAACTGGCATCATCAAGTTTACTTACTCTTGGTGAATTTGCAGTTTTTTGTACGCTGGTAATTCATGATACCATTTCGTGGACTACTGTGCGGTACGCAGACGCCAGAGTGATGATACTTATGTGTGCTTCCCAAACCTGAAAGTATGTAAATGTAATCCGTAAAACTAAGCAACGTTGTGCGTTGTTTTTGGCTGCAATTTTCTTTGGATAATGTGGGATTGGCTCAGTATTGTTTTTGTGTTTGCCTGAGAATTCAAATTTTGTTAAGCGTCGTTTCCATCTGGAAAGAAGTATTACTTTGCAGCAATAAGGCAGTTACCTCTGTTCTGTTTGGCAAAAGTTTCGTGGTGGAATATCGATTACCCATATGTCTGCGATTATTTTTAGCGAGAAGTTCGAATGTTGTTGAGCTTATTTGTACGTTTAATCGTGTTATTCTTTTAATTCGCCCTGTTTTGCTGCACTTGAATACTGGCTACATAATTAACATGGAATTCACCTTTCATCACGTACTTTTGATTGCAAAGAACTTGAAACAGTTTGTTTATGAGTGCGGATTTCTTGCGTCCATCCCGAGCTAATTGGAGTATTCGGGCTCTGTGTGGCACACAGCAATTGACGTGGTGACTGCAACTAGCTTGTCCAGAATGCGTCAAGCGTTTTCCAACCTCTAACTATCCGAATAACACATTGTTTCGGCTTGTTCTGTCCTACTTTTGGTTTCGGATGGGGGTAGCTCTCACCTGTCTTGGTCCCCATGCTTATCGTATCTCTAGTTTGTCAATGGGTCCATTATTTTTTCAGGTTGCTTATTCGTCTCAGTCGAATCCTCCAGGCGTCGTCAATCCCTCTAGTGATCTGCTTCAGTGTTGGAGTCATCGGTTATCTACGGGTTTCTGCCACCGAGCACGTAATCATTGAATCCCATCCAGATTCGACTCGTCCAGATGTGCGTCTTGATCTGCCCCCAGCTGGCCTGGTTGAAATGGCGAATGAGATCGTTTTGGAGGCAATGTCAGCGGAACAGCTTTCCCGTGTGCCGTGGCTGATAGTGGTTCACGTGTTTGTACAGAAGTTCATTGAAAAGGTATCGAAACGTTGATTCGTGTTTGCGTTGTTGCCTTTTTTTGTGTGTTACTGCTATTTTCATTAAATCGAATCCTTAATAATCTATTATCGGTTCCTTTTCAGCATGGACATTTTCCACAAAATCATAAGGAGAAGTTAGATCTCAGACAAATGATTCATCGGGGTAAGCGCTAGAGGTTGCGGCCTACTGTTTACACTGTTTTAGTGGAATATGTCCTCTCCTCTACAAATTGCCCGGGCAACGTGTTTCAACATTTCTTATATCGCACTCCAGTTTTATTGACCTCAAACCGATTTTCGCAGTGGTATAGCGAATAGAAACGATAATATCACACCGGCGTTCCAGGACTTGTGGCCCCAAATCGACAGGGTCCCCATCTGGACCAGATCGCAGAACTGACCACGTATACATGAGGAAGGGCTGTGGCCGTCATAATGGGGGTGTATGTTTTGTCTTGATCACATCTTTCCTTACTATCTCGGAGTGCTCCGGTTGCAGTGACCCACCGGTGTTCACTGATTTCGCGCAGTTAGACCCTTGCACGGTGTTAGGACTCCAATGTATTCCACTTGGTTTAGATCACTAATTACGCAGCGGTACCATAGAACCCCCTTGCGATATCTGAGATTGATATCGCGACACGCAGAAATGCAGTGAGTCACGTATGTTTTCCACACTTCTCAGACCGTAGTACAGCTTATCCCGGTATGTCGGAAACGATACAATGTTATGCTTCTTAATCTGAATCTCGATTTTTTGTCTGTGAAGCGTTAACTGTCGTGTTGCTAAAATCCAACGGACATAGATGTCATTGTAGCCCCCAACAAACTGTCAAATTGGTGGGCTGTAAGTGCTTTACCTTCATTTTAGCTTTAAGCTTTTACTTTACTTGTTGGGTCGAAGCGGAACATAGTTATATTCCCTTAATCTAGCTTGGGTGCCTTCTCAGAGGTCAACTGTCAATCTAAAGTCTGATTCTCATGACGGACAACAACTACTAACTGACTTCTATTGGATTCCGATTGCTTCAAATTCTCTCCCCAAGTCTGCGAGACTCAACTGGACGCAGTATTTTTTTGACATGTTGGCTCTATTTATCAGTTCAATTTTCACGTTATTCGTTGCGCCCTGTTGCGCCCCTTATGCAGCATAGTTGGGTGGCAGTGGTGTTGATTACCGCTGATCCTGTGAATACTCCACGAATTGGCTGGTTTGGAAATAATTATGGATGTTTGAAGAGTAGAAATAGGGGCAAATACTAAAACTTTCTAAAAGAGGGTTGACGATCTTACAGATACAATGTTGTCGCTAGCTACGGCACGTATATGTTTGAGGGCGTTCATGACCGAGCATGTGGATGCTTGTGTGGTCTCCAATCCTGTAGATAGCACCTGCCACTTTTACACTTGCAGACGATCACAGCTCTCATGGCCTGTGACAACTTCATCATGTGATCGTTTCACAGTTTCTTCCAACTGTCAGTAGCTGTATTGAACACTGTGACTTGTAACGGGCGATTTGTCGGAATAGTGAATGTGTGACCATGCATTTTCATTACCTCATTCAGTGGCCACATACGCTCCGACGAACTGCGGAGTTGCTCATACAATCAGCGTGTTTAGTATGGATTAACTGGTAAGGACGACAGTGCCGAATCTCACTTCTGATCACCCTGACTGCTTCTGCTTTGCTTGGACAGCCCTACGGTACAAGACCCACGTATGAACTAGTACGTGGCTTAGCATCAGGAAACGTTTCATGATGTGGAGGTGGGAAACTACTTTTTTGGCAGGTCATGGTACGTGTCATTCGCCCGAAGGGTAAATTTTTTATTTTAGGACTCGATCCACCACTGTTAAGGCGGATGCTGTGAGCTTTGTATGCCCCGACTGCATAATGTTTTCTCCCACTTGTGTGCTGTTTTCATTGCATTCTGCTCTATTTTGTATCACGTCAGCGGGCGTTGATCTGACCAGCGGATTACGGGAACGTGAGCCCAATTTAGAATCTTCATTCAGTTTGGAAAATTTCCAAGAAGCCTGTCGCGCGGTTAACACAGCTGTGTGTCCTACTGAGGTATGTGCAATATGACTTATCACTGGTTATTGCTCATCTGACCCGGAGTGTTCGTCTTGTTTGCATGGTTCTCCTACGCATGAATTCATCTGCACACAGTGGTTAGTAGTATGAGGAGTGCTTCACTTTATTACAAGATTCGGGCGTTCGAATTACCTACCTTTCTAGTAGTAACTGTTTAGAAAAGAAACTCCATTCGCATATGCACATTCACTAAGATGCATTCGAGTTAGCAATGATGAAATGGAGCTGCTTGATTTAAGAGCACAGCAAGGTACTCTGAACACAACAGAAGAGCTGAATGTGTCTGTCTGCACTGCGATTTATGGTAGCTATATTTGTGGTCACTTGGCTGCAGATGAGGATTTTTTTTGACCGCCCGACAACACATCTACGCACTTCGCGATGGGTATCGTAGTGGTTCTAGTCTCGTTTCTTTCACTGTTGTCAAGTCCTGCTGTGTTGGAATCGAAAATGAGCTGAATGGAAGTGAAGCAGGGGTGGAGATTGAATGTTCGCACCCCGAAGCCTCGCCTGGGGATTGGTTTGTTACCAGGATTTTCATGTGTGTACGTATCACAGCTTCAGCTAGGCGGCTTTAATTAGTTTTCGTCAGTCCCATTAGGCGTACTTTTTCCACTGTGAGCTGCGCTCTCATTCGATGTGTCCTAGCTCAAGACACAACAAGTTAGACGCGGATGATTCAGAGATTATGCAACTTTCCGATCTTCTCGAGGAGACCTTATTAAACGAGTTAAGTCAAAACACTCGCATTATAAACGTTTCAAAAGGATTTGGTCGTAAAATATAGTGTCCGGTGTGTAGTCATCACAAGTGGTTCGTGGTGCACCACTTGTGGTTTCATTCACGCACTCCATATCCAAAGTAAGCTCGAAGGATCAAAACGAGGAGGCTAGTAAACGGAATTCCGCGTGATTCAGCTAGTCAACGCTGGTCAGCCAAATGATGGTTTAGTATCAAACGAAAACCCTTATGTCATAGAAAAAGATGGAAAGACTCTCATTGTGAGATCTGAACCGGACAGGGGGAAGTTGAAATTACAAGCAAGAAATAGTCCACTATTAAAGTACATATTAATGCACTGCAGATGGTTGGCGGCCCTTGTTCCGGATTAGCCTGTCGCAGTGACCGAAGCTAGAAGACGCCTGCTTATAACACTCACCACAAGTGGCTTGTGCTGAACCACTTGTGGTTTCACGTACACACCTAGTATCCGTTGTAGGTTTAAAGGGCTAAGACCAGGAAGCATGTGAGTGGTGCTTTTTTGTCCGGCCGGCTAATGCTGTTTATCTAGTTGATTGGCTAACACGAAAGCGAACCCCTTGTCTTTCGGAAAGTGAACAGAGATACCTCAGTGGTAAAATGGGGGAGAGAATTATTGAAAATGTAATACAAGAAGTAGTTCAGTACAATGATTACATACTGCACTCTAGAGATAGTATAAAGGGACAAAAAAATTCAGGATTGGACTGGATAAAAACAGCACACCAACAGTATACCAACAAACCTGAAGGGAATAAAAGATGGGAGGCCACAGACATCCGGGTTTCTGAAAAGTAAGTCGGATGTTACCAAGCGATGGTGATCGTCAGTCAATGCGAACAGCAAAAAACGGGTATAAACGATATAACCTCCCTAAGCGTAACGCAGTCATTGTCTCTTGGTCGACCATATGCGATGAGTACATCGATGACCTACTAATTCCAGACGGCTAAAAAATTCGCGACTGCACACCGCAACCCCATATAGTCATCTCATCATGACCTCTGGCATCCATGGTTCCTTTGTGTACCGCGCGCTTCACTTCGCAGCCGCGCAATAGTTGTTCGTTGAACTTTTGGACGCCAGTCCGGATCTTGGTCCTCTAAGCTATCCGATTCGAGGCCAGTTCCTCTCAAGAACTAAAACCAATGCAGTTCGATAGACTTACCTGAATAACATCTTGGTATCAGCTTTTACCACATGAATTTCACCTATCTGATTTCATCTGCCCGTATCGGTCGTCGCCCATGCGACAGACGCAACCAAGCCAACAAAGCTGATTGAACATCAACGTGGCTTCGATCCCGTTTTTGTCCACTCGCCGAAGTACCTCAGTGTTTGGAACCAAGTTCGAGCACCGGATATCCAAGATGCGTCTTATACATTGCAGGTGGAAGGGGCTCAGATGGCACACGTTTCGCTGATACAATATCCAAGTTTCACTGTCGTACAGCAGTATAAAACAGCAAACAGAGCTTACTGGCAGTCTTTATGCAGTGTTTCTTCCAGACATGCCTTCCAAAGCGTTCGAAGGCAGCACTTGACTTTGCCACACGAACTCTTAATTCACGTTCCGCGGACAAACCTGTCGACAAAGTGTTACTCAGGTGGCAAAATCTGCACAGCTGTTGGCATCTCCATTGTTGCCGTTTTCAGGCGCAGGTGTAGTAACAACATCCAGAAAAAAGCAGAGAAAAAGAAAATGTTTTACCTGTGTTGACGTCCAATCCAAACTGGGCTGCTGCGCTCGAGAAAACCATAGCCAGTCGCTGTAGTTCGTTTTCACTGTTTGCGAACGGCTTGCTGTAATTTACGGACAGAAACATGTGCATCATTGAGGTACTTAACCGGATTAATGTGCCGAAACGTCGAATATTCAGTAGGCGTCTATCCCTGCGACATTCAACCTCAACGCCATCCTCGGCCGAGTCCTGAAGACCAAATGTTAGCATGGCTGTCAGATATAAAATAAATAGAGTTGGGGCTATGACACAACCGTGCTTCACCTTAATGACAGTGTCGAAACCATCATAGGTCGATTTTACCTTCGTCCCCGCACCCATATGCAACATTCCAATCGACTTGGGAAACTTAACTGAACATCCAAACTCACCCCTCACCGTCCACAACGCTTCGCGGCTCACGGAATCTGAGGTAACGCGCCTTTTTCATGTTAAAACGTTCTATCCTGGCTTGGATGCTATATTCGTACCCTTGCTGTACGGCTACACCCAGTTTACTAGCGCGGAGTCAGGAAGAACACGACTGTTTAGAAAACACGCTGTAATGTCGATTACCAGTTCGACAAATGAATGAAGTGTATGTAAATTCATATCATGAGTTAGTCGCCAAATATAGCCAACTACACGTTGAACCATTGTTCATTGGTTTAGTCCACTTCGCGGTTAGGTGGCCCGGTGTGGTCAGTTCCATAGCCATCGCACTCTGATTGGTTCATCGGGCCAGCACGATACCCACGCCCACCTTCACGTCCCATCCTGGTTGGTTCAATTAGAAAACTTTGCACGCTAGTGTTTGGTTGATGAACGATATCGTCAGCCGTCACGGATGACGCGATTAGCTTGTTGCGACGAACGATTTCGTTAGCCATCACCGATGACCTGATTAGGTTATTTTGATGATTTCCTTTCCTAACAGAATCAAAAGCCTTGGTGGAATACTCGAAGATAGTATGCAGGGGTCGGTTGTGTTCTCATCATTGAATATGTCAAGCGGTAAGCACCCTGTCGACTGTACTACTTGCCCGGAATCCACGCTGTTCCTCAGAAAGGTTAGCCTCCAAAACGTCCGTACCCTGTCGGTTCAGAAGGGTACTTACAAGCACCTCACCAGCGCAGCTCAGCAGATTAATGCCCCGATTGCTGTCTACACACTGCTTGTTACCATTGCCTTTAAACGCAGGTACCACAAAGGCATGGTTGAACTTTTGTGGCATTACTTCCTGCTCTCAAATTGAGTGAACCAGAGGGAGGAAAACCTATTCCAACGCTGGTCCGTAATCTTTCAGAATTTCACCCGGTAATCCATCTTCGCCTGTAGCCTCTACATTGCGCAGTTGTCCAATCACTTCCCGCACCTCTGTCAAATTCGGAGCGAGAGCAAGTAAAAATCTGACAGCTTGTTGTGGCAGGTTGTTCACGGTTACCCGATCAATGATAGCAGCACGGTTTAGTAGGCTACCAGTATTTGCGCCAGATTTTCATGATGTCCTCCGGCTGGGTGCAGAAACAGGAGGTTTCCACGCCGATCGCTGGTTTGGTAGACTAGACAGAGGGACCAAAAAGTTGCCTTAGGTGAATCGTAGAACTCCTTTTGTTGTCTGCGATCGGCATAGCCTTGCATCAGCTTGCCTGGCTTCCTGCACCAGTTGGACTTGCTTTCACGAACGCGTTCGGCGAATTGACAACGAACGCTCTGCAATATCTCTGTTTTCATTTCATTATCTGGATTCACTGTGGAAGCGGTAAACGCTGCAATCTTCTACAACACCAAGTTGTCATCGAACCAGTTCGAATTTTTCTGGTGTTCGATACCAATCGTCTCGGTGGCTACTGCCGTGGTCTGTTCCCTCAACTGTTGCCCTTGTGGGTAGTGGATACAGTAACGTCTTTCAGACGAGCAACAACTGCACGTTGCAAAACAGTCCTGGTTGCACAGTTTCTAATCGTTTAACTTCTGTCACTGTCTGGGTGATCCACAGTAAACACGCTTGTAAACATTGATAAGCGATTCATGAGTAGGTCCACGTCGCGATGCCGCTAGCATCCACGTGGAATCGGGTGTTTGTGATAGCTAGCTCATTAGCAGCACACAGGTGGAGCAGATCACCATTCTCGTTGATTGAACCAATGCTGCAAGGTCCAGGGATTCGCGGCCAGGCTACGTAGTTGCGTCCAACTCGAGCATTCAAGTCATCTGGAACAAGCAATCGATCACCCACCGGTTCTGATTGGATTATACCGGACAGGTGATCATAGAACCAGTCCTTTGTGTTATCAGTGTAACAGTTTGACCATGAGCACTAAGTGTAACACACCTCGACTGAATCGGAGACCCGTGGACGTAATTCGAGGGCTGGAGCCGTGCGGTTCGCCCGTTGTCGAACATTGATTTGGTCGGCGACTGCGAAACCGATACCGTGCTCACGAGCACCGTCTGTCGGGTAACCTATCCAGTGGAAGATGTACCCAGCACCTGCTTCTCGGAGCTTACTTTGATCTGCAAGCCTTATCACAATCAAGGCTGCCACGTTGATGCCATAGCGATTCATTTTCACGGCGATCAGTGCTGTTCGGCGTTCTGATCGTCCTGTAGTGCTGTATCGGCGTGCGCCCACTTCATGTCCCGGTGGAAAGCGTCTTGCGTTCCCGGGCGTCTCGCGGGTTAGTCCTTGTGTTACTGAGGCTTGCTCTCGGATTCGTGCTGAGGAGGTCATCAGGAGAGGACGGAAGTTTGGCAGTAGCATATTTTCGCCTATTCGCCATGTCGAGAACAGCGATCCTGTTTATCCTGAGTGACGGCCAATACAATGTTATTTGGTTCGTGTTGCGTGATCATGGAGTATATGCGTTTTGTGTACTCCCGGAACGCCTGGACCTAGACAGAAGGGCGATTAGCTCAAGCCTGTACCGCTATACTGTAGATGTCACATTACACACTTGCAAACATAACAAAATTGACTATCAGCACCAACCAAATTGCAATAGCTACACACAAGCTCGAGAACCACACACTTATAGAGTCAACGCATTCACATAAGACCAGTACCATCGTACAGACAGACAAGTCATACATAAAAAATGCCGGGCATGAAAAAGAGTGAAGGCGAATGAAAAAACAGGACACTGGCACCATCCACAACGTGCCTTCTGCCTGGCTGCTCCTCTCCGGCCAATCTGACGTGGTTGAACCTTCAAGCACCGAAGTCTCAGTCAGCATAACCCGTCGTATCAAAACAGAAAATAAACCTGACCACCACGCCGGAGTCAGGTGTATTGTGGATAGGATCAGGCAGAAGAACAGGAATTATAGTTTGAATATGCAACCAGACAAAACCTTCGGTGTACAGTGCACTAAGGTTGAGGAAAAGAAGAAATCTGGGGCTACCATGACCCAAACTTCCAGAAGGGAGGGCGGGTGATTTGGCAGATGACGAGGTTATTCGTTGATACGGACGAAAAGCACATAATTGAGTTGATTTAATTTCGCCCAACGTAATCTCCGTTTCTTTTCTGGCAGTGTGCTATGAGTACCTTGATGACCTACCAGTCCGGATGCTCGGTACACTCGCGGCCACGTTCATCGCAGCACCATATAGTCATGTCACCTCGACGTATGGTATCTATGGTTCCTTCGGAGTTCACGACCGCAGAGCTGTCGCTCATTGAATCTGTGGAAGCCCATCCGGACCATATTTCTCCGGCCATTTGGTTGAGGCCTAAGTTCTCTCAAGATCTAAAATCTATGTTATAACGCGAACGACTTGGATAACATCCTGGTGTCGCAGCTCCTGATCACCAGGACCTCGCTTATCCGCTTTGAGTTGTCTGTACAGCAACTGCTTTAGAATCCACTCGTTGGCCATCTCACGGACGTGTCCCATTCAGCGAGGTCAACTGAGGCTCATCATGGCTTCAACCTCTGTTTTTGCTCACCGATATACTTCAGTTCTAGAAACCATCTCCCATCACCGAATACCTAGGGCGCGTCTTATACATTGTGGATGGAAACGGCTCATATGTTACACATTTCGCTCATACAACGTCCAGATTCCATCCTGGGGGAAAAAGCGCAAATAATACCATTACGTGTTAGACAAGCAGCTTCGCTGTCATCTTCAGAGTGCGATTCATACAGACATTGCTTTCGAGATGTCTTCACCACACGGGCTTGCAACTCGCTAGCTAAGGGCACATTTGTTGGTAGATCGCTACTCAAATAGCAGATATGCGCAGCTGTCCACATTATCTCCACTGGTGCAACAACGGCATGCGTAACCGCCTTGGGGCGCCGAGGCATGGAATGTTCAGCAGACGACCATCCATGCGTTTTTCACTTTCAACACCACTTTCAGAGCTCTGAAGGGAAACTACCAGCATTGTGGTGGAGTCCAAACTAAATAAGTTTATAGCTAAGACAGCTTTGTTTCATTTCGGTGACAATGCCGAACTCCTTTGAAGTTGATCCACATGATTTCATCCTCACCTTCATCCGGTGAACCTTTCAATTAAGTTGATGAACTCACCTAGACTTTCAAGCATACCAGGAACCATCCACAATGCCTGACGGCTCACGGAATCAAACACCTTGGTAACATCCGCAAAGAGAGCGTACATCCAATTGTCGTGTTCATGGCACTTCTAGAGCTGTCGAACAACGAACAGTCAGTCGTACTACGTCTCGCCCGGGGTTTACATCGGCCCTCAGAAATATTAGTCTCCAAAACTTCCGTGCACCTCAGCAAATTGATGCCCTAACTCATCAATGCTTCGTGTGCTTCTACATTTAAGAAAAAGTACGGTCAGGACATCCTTAAGCTACTGAGAGACTGTTTCCTGCTACCAGATTGAGTGAGCCGATTGGGGCAAACACGCCCCTAAACTTGTTAACCGCGCTTCAAATGCTCCTCTGCTTCTGACCAGCGTGTGATCTGTGGTACATTCAGCCTCACGCATCGCTCGTCATACGGTATTCGCGAATGTCGCGTCGCCGCACGATAATTTAGCCAAACGGACGATGATAGTATCCTGGATGAGTCCAGGTGGTGACATCGCTCGTATCCAGCTGGAATTGAGTGTTTGTGATAGCCAACTCATGAGTAACATACAGATAGATCAGGTGATTGCGTCAATACCGTGGTGTCCGAGAACTGTCGGCTAGGCTACTGAGTCGCGCTTAACCTGCGACTTGAAATCACCTCATACAGACAATCGTCGTTCACCGTTTTTTAGGGAATTTTTCATTGGACTAGTCCTTTGTATCGTCAGTATGAGACAAAGTTAAGCTATGAACACCAAGAAGTGTAGTAGATTCACTTTAATCGAGTCGCGGGCGAATTGACCTGTTTCGAGGGCTAATGCCGTACGGTTCACCATGTGGTTTAGACCAAAGAATCGGTGCAGTCAACGACCTCGGAACGGACACCGAGCGCCTACTGCCGGTTAGTCTGTCCGGTAGAAGGTGCGACGAGCGCCCGAAGCTTACCTTGGTCTGTAAACCTTGTCTCGCTCAAGGCAGCGACGTCGTTAGCGTAACACCTCAATTCCACCTGATCAAAGCGGTGCGGCTTTCAGGTCATCCTGCTCTACACTGATTCCTCAGAGTGATAACATCCAATATCCCACCGGACAGCGTCATGCCCTCACGGGCTTGTTTTAGGTTGGTTTGAGGGACATCAGCGGCAGTCTGACTTGTGAGACAAAGGTAAACAGGGTTTCCTTGAGGGATCTCACCCCCGATACCCTGACGCAGAAGTCTCACTTGAGATTCAGGAGAAAACCTTGTCTGGGACGTAGTGAATTAGATATTGATGTCTCATTTCGATTACTTCTACCGGCATTATATGTATTGTAAGCTGCATTAAGCTTCTGGTAGTTATTGCGAGTTTTTTGACCGTGTCGGTGATCATGATCAGCTGTTGGACTTTCAGATTGCTATTCGCTCGAGGATATTTTTTCTAACCCTTTTTCCGTACACGGTGGGCAGCAGTGCTGCAGCTATTGCTACCGTTCTGCTGCATACAAATAGGGTCTGGCCTCACTTCCTAAGCGATCCTACGCATTCAGCAATGCAATAAGTATACTTGTGAGCTTAGCTTCACTTTGTATGGCCTCTCTGACATAGTTGAACCTAGAAGGAGAACAATCCGGATCAAAACAGCACACACTTCATCACCACTTCAAAGTAGTAGAAAAGGTCAGGACACACAATAACTCTTGTTTGCCTTCCTTGCACTTAAACTTCATGTTGTGACCCCAGTTGACTCACAAGTCTGTACCCACAGTTTTCTCCTGCTGGTAGTCATTTCATCCTCAGGACGTTATTGAATAACTGCCTTTTAGTGTCTTTTTTGTCATTATCGTTCTGAATTAACTCGCTTTTATTATCCGTAAGTAGTCTGACAGAATTTTCAATTTAGAATAGCCGTCGGCTTCAGCTAGATCCGAACCGACGTTGACAACTGCCTGCCCAAGCACGACAAACATTCCATCATTCGAGATACAGAACCACACCGTGAGCTCAGCTACCTGCCCGTCTCATTGTTTCATATGGAATCAGCCAACTGATTTAGGGGATCGGCTGTCTCCAATTTTTCACACTGGAGCTCACCACCACTGCCGTCGAGATTATATTGCTTGTAAGTAATTCGAAAGGTCTTTCTAATTTTAGAAGAACCCGACTGCGAAAAAAGTAAGCTTCGGCTGGATGCGAGGCAGCGACGGAAACAGCACGCCGAGATGCGAGAGACAGTCTACCAGCTGCGTCACAGGGCCTGTGTTTTTCTGTTTAAAAATATTTCAAGGGTTTCTCCAGTGTTGCTACAAACCTGCGAACTGACTCAATCCAAACCGTTTGCATTACCGCAGTGCGGTGGGGAGTAGAAACGAAAGCCTTTGCCGGATCATTGGCACTACCAGGCTTCCCATCCACATTGGATCAAAGACCGCTGACTATGACTGTGCTTGGTAATATAAGCGTGTGTGCCCCCATCTTTATAGTCGTTACCAGCAGTACACCAGTAGTTCACACCGTTGTGTATCCACCATACCATCATCGTAAGAACCCTACTGTTTCCTAAAAGAGCGAAAGGAAAGAGGTGCGGTTTGTTCCTTGAAACTCATGATTATGCTCAACCAAGTAACATCATGGTGCCCACGCCTCAGAAACATGGGGTTGGTTTGTTGGTGAGAGTTCAGTGACGTGGCACTTACTCCCCATCCATTGATTGATTTTATTTCTTCACAGACGACTTAATCACTCAACGACAATACTGTAGTTGTTTGTTTCTCGGCCGGGTACTCCTCGAGAACTCATCCCGGAAAACGAACACAATCCATTGTTCATTACCTCATACTGTTGGTCGATTTCACTTCTTGTTAAGCTATCATTCGACCATCTTGCTATTTCTCCCCGGTGTGTTCTGGCGATCGTGGTCGGCTGTCGTCCGCGGATCCGACGCAATTGTCTATTTTGTTAGTTTGGTTCTCCACGGCATTCGGGGACTGTGGTGGAAGTTTTCTTTTACTCCTCACTTCATTGCGATCTTTTTCGTTAGATACAAAGTATTGCCAGAGGAACCTCTTGAAAGCTTGGTCTGACATCGAAAGGTGAAATTGGGACTCGCGAAAGCGTTGTCCGAACATCTCCGTGTGAAACCGAAGCAGATGCTACTCACTGGGGGCCACCGACGACGTGGACTTATCAAGTTGACTTACAAGATAATAGAGCAACAACACTACTAAACCTGTGGTTTCTCTGCGGACTGACGTTGACTGCAGTTGCTGGGGACCTTTTGACGACGTACATAACTAACCCCTAGCGATGTCTTGCGTGGTAATTCCATGCATCAAACATCATGCATACCCACAGATCATTACCCATTCCACCAAATAATCTTGTCGACCACCGTCTTTCTTTACATTATTCATCTCATTTTTCCACATAATTCTTGTAGCTCTTGTCATGATACCATCTGACTGTACGTAGAGCATGGAAGGAAACAACCAATTTTTACCTCGAAATTCTATCTTCTAATGGAATTTATCGTTTTTTTCGCTGTAGATTCCGACTGACGTTCGCGATCTTTTGGACGATGATCGCTGTACAAACGCTGCAGTCATGTTTCCTTCCGCGAATTGCGCAATTCATGCTGTAAGCTGTTGCTTGTGTGTGTGTGTGTGTATGCCCGTTGCACGCTTCTGCCACCTAGTACTATTCTGTTACGTTCCGCTCGTTGACGGTACTGTCACAATAATTGAAGCTTGTGGTTGCCGCGGTGCAACTATGGCCGATGCTTTCTTCGGTGGACACATGAAATGTCGGGCCAGCAAAAGTGGTTAGTTGAGTCGTCGGATTTCATCAGAGAAGTCAGAAACAGTTTTCTGCAGTCTTAAGCACATTTTCCTACATCTCAGGACATACTGCAGCTGAGGGTTTATAAAGCAAAGTTCAGTGGACATTATGAAGTCAAACAATTGCATCAACAACCACACACACGCACACATAATTTCGCATCAGCTGCCAAGACAATTTGGTACTGATGGACAAGTCTTGCTTAGGGGTGGCTTCCATTCGTTAATTTCTAGCGGTTCTACAAACCTGAGAAGCCCTCGATTTTTTGCGTAACATATCCACAGGGCCTTTTTCAGGTTCGATTGGAGCCGACATTTCAGCAAGTGTCGAGCAATCGATGACGGCGGTTTCTTGTGAACTGTTACATGAAATGAGTCTGATATTGCGGTATATATGGCCGTTCCGCGGACCCAAACTGAATTGTGTTTGTTAAGCCGATTGCGTAAGCGACGCTCCGTTCTGCCCATGTAAGTGGTCTGACACTTACACGATAATTAACATATCATGTAGGATTTGTTATTGGACGGGGGCAATGTTTTCAGCGGTGGTGTTGGGATTTGGATAGCGATTAACATCATGAATGGATGGGCTGCATGGAGCGTGCGTCCAATAGCCTCCGTGAGACGGGTTTTCAACATAGTAGTAGTGTCACCGCCTTTGTGATGCAAATGATGGTAGACATTCACTTTGAGACCTGTTGAAGCCATCGCGGCAGCTGGCTTTTGTTTGCCGAATTTATCCACAGATACTGATTGATAGTCATTCTCGTCAAGCGGGGGTCTCGACAACAACATTTTGTCCATTTTTCCCTAAACAGATTCGTCTTGCACAATAAAATGTAGTTCACACTAGACAACGTTTGTACTAGATAGGTCCCAAACTGTGAAAGTTCAGGCACTGTCCCGTCCAATTCTGTTTCCGGTTGACGGACCGTAGCATGGAGCCGTTGTTGCGACACCAAGGTCTCATGCTCGTGCTCAATGGTAAGGATAATCTTGCAATTCAACTTGTTCTCTGAGTCGAGTGTACTTTTTGTCACCCACTTGATGTCAATAAATAGCAAGACATCGTCTCCATAACGCCGGTAAAAGTGAGCTTGACTGATGACAACATTGCTGAATAGGTCGATTCTGGTCTGCCTCACTGCAGCATGTACTTGATGAGATGCAGCAGAATTTGTTAGAGAGATACACTGTGGGAAAGACTTTCCGACTCCCGTGTTGCAATTTTTTTTACGACAAAAAGTTGTTTTGAAGATCGTCAGATTTGTTTAAAATAATCGTCCGGAAAACTTAAACACACTCACGACTGCGAACTTATCCAATAATAATGTTCACCGCAACAGCGGTTCGGAATATGTTAGAAAACACATTCATTCAGTAGAAAAAGAAAGAAAAACTGGGCAAAATAACTGTAATAAAAAGAGACTGTATTTTATCTGTACTTAACGCGTCAAACCACAATAAGTGACAGACGTTCCACAATATGAAAAGAAGGAAGCGAGTAGTGTGTAAAGTGAAGGAGGAAACAGATATGGAGGGACAAAGAAGAAAACATCACAACAGTTCGCACAGAGACTCGCAACGCGAGCATCATTTACGTCCGTTCCTTGCCATATCAGTGTCCTCAGCCAAACGTGTTCAGTGTCCTTTGGACCCCAGCCAGGAAGCATGGAGTGCCTTACTGAAGCAAGCTTCAGAGTTAATGCCTTCATACCTCGAATCCAAGTCATGCGCTTACCACCGGGCTGTCGCTTCCATCCGAATCCACAACTCGGAAGTGTGGTACGATGTAACAGGTGATTAGTTTGGCGTTCGTACGATGTGGCTGAGCCAACGAACTCTGTGAGACGAGATCAAAACGTTCAAGGGTCGACGGAGTTTATTCGTACCGAAGACATTTCGGCGAATTTCGCAATTGCTGACACGGCGTTCTTACCACACACGCCGTAACTGTTCCGGAGACACTGATAGTGGTGTTATACACTGGGCCTTCCACAGAAGGACAGATCATGCCGACGCCACAGATGGCGTAAGTTGGTAATCACCATCTTAGTGTTTGCTACTCTTTTGCAGTTGGGCGGTTACAAATACGCTATTGATTATGGTAAGTTATCATGTCGGATGGTGTTCCTAGCCGGCGGCTCATTTCCACTAGAAAACGTTTTTACCTAAAGGCAACGAATGGTGTTTAGTTTTTGACAAAGATTTTACTTGGAGGCTCGAACGCTGACCATCAGGTAATCTACATCTTGCAAACAAACGGCTAATTTTCATGGGGGATTGAGCGGCATCTGTAGACGGTTAGTTTCCAATCATTGCGATTCACCACTTGCACTTATTTCAGGGAAAGCTTACTTAAACAACAATGATTGACCATTGTTCGTGCATTCAGAACATCGGTGATTAGTGTGTAGCGCGTGTACGGACATTGACACCTATTCCTCTGACTCACACGAGGTAAAAACAAGGCCTCACTCGGTTTTGTGCATCAAAATTCATGGATGGGTGCCCGGTACTGAAAAGATGGCTCCATCGGATATTGATAAATTGAGTAGTTGTGACCAAGTCAACCAGTCCATACGAGTGAATGTCTGTTTATAATGGCATATGTTTGCGCAATCGTCCTCACAAATGACATGGCCAGGATTCGTTTTCTTATCAGTAGCTCTCCATTACTTTGTGGGTCCATTCAACAGGCTTTAAGTGTTTTTCTGCTATCCTAAGACAGTAAGAACCGTCTACCTTATTGCGTTCAACCAGACGTCGGTTGTGTTTTTCACCCTGATATTTTTCTCATAAAGTCCAACGGAACTGCTTCCTTCCATCTTAGCCACCCAAGTCTACAACAATTCGGGCGACATCATATCGTCAGTCAGGCTGCCAGGCGACCGTCCACTGTGCAATCCCGTCGACAACCACGTTCTGGCGTTTGGTCTGTGCGCTCAAAGATTTTGTTCAGCACGAGGGTGAAGGGCAGTTGCCGGTTCGTGGTAGTTTGCCGGACATGACTTCCGATTCTAAACGCTATCTACGTCTGCTGTCTGTCTACCGCGAACGGTTTGAATGGGCAGTAGAACGCCTATCCAGCCGGCTCACCCAAGCAAGTGATTACTTGTTATTTGTTATGAACATTTTGTGCTTGACTAATCAGCTGCATAGCTATTCGCTTATTGTGGCGTCCTAGCAGTATCTCAGCCCACACAACTATGAATACTCACAACACTGTTAATTCCATACTTCATCGGCCTTTTGACAATATAAGTGGGATCACCATATCTGCTGCACACAGCGAGGTGGATAGACAAAAACATGTTACTGCTGTCCTATCAAATTTATCTCTCACATCTCTCCTCCATTTCTAGTAATCACTCAACAGGTCCCACAACGGATATTGCTGGTCGTGGCAACATGATGTCGATAAGTTCCATCTCTTACCGTCCGGCCTCAGGCCTCCCTCGACCCTTACCTAGACCTGCCATGCGAATTAATATAGGTGCTTTTGGCGTTCGCGCTCCAAAATACACAGGTCAATAGGCGACTCTCGAACAAAAGTTAGACTCGTTAAGTGTCGATGTGTGCTGCATTTCGGAGAATCCAGGACAGTATTCAGCGTATGGAACTAATAACACCCACACCGTCTATTCGATACTGGTTATAAACTTCAATTGATTCCACGGCCACCGCTAGCTGTCGGGCTGCTGCCGCATTGGTAGATTGTATTCCCGCGAGTATTAGAATTTGTGCCGTCCACTTGACAGGTTCTATTAAGGTTAGTTTTAAACGCAAAACCCTCGGAAATCTTTTCATTGTCTGCTTATGCTCCAACTGACTGTAGTGACCTCGGTGTCAAGGACTCCTTTTATTCGGATCAGGCCGCTCTCCCTCGGTCGACATGGTTCTAATATGGTCATCCTGGCCGGGGATGTGGACGCCCAGGTCAGTCGCCTTGGTAAGGTCAAGTCTCTTTTAGGTGGCAGATTTGGGGTGGCATCACATCGTTTGGTTACTTCGTTGACTCATTGCAGCTCGAGAGATAAATTTCAGGGAAGAACGGCAGGCTCTCGTCCTTGGCAAGGATGTACTGACCAATTTTCTACTCCTCGCCAAATTCTGAAGCAGCATCCTGTATACCACCGGCCAGAAGTTGCCGTATTTCTCGTGTTTGATTCGGTGGATCGACCCATACTTTTAAGGTCGCTCAAACACAGTGGTATACGGACCAGCTATGTGAACATACTGTCGGTGCTTTATTCTCACAATTCGGCTCAGGTTACAGTTTATAACGAATTGTCGAACAGTTTCGGCACTAATCAACCTACGTTAATGCTGTCTACTTTTGCTATTTCCATGTGATTTTGTCATAGACGAAGTAATAGAGGACTGTCTGAAGCATTCATATGATGCCGGCGTGGATCTCCTACCTGATGGAAGATTGACTTATCTAGATTGTGCTAACAACAAGGTTTCCAAACAGCACAAACAACGCTAGACGCTATTTCACACTTTGCTAAATATCTCAGAATGTGCTCGGTAGCTTCAAAGTGCAAAGTGCTTCTGCAAAATTTGCTGTGATTACGTGGAGTTAATGTTGCATAATAAAGTTATTGAGGCTTTTGACCGGCACGTGCACATGAAAAGTTGCATCAGTGGTGGTGGTGGTGGAAGTGTGAGGAATGAAATAGGAGCACGTATCTGTAAGACTAAGGCGGTGTTCGCTAATCTAGGAAACCTCAGGCGACAAAGTAATATCTGTCGCATATACACGGCGACAGTGAGGGCTGTATTAGTTTACAGCAACGAAACTTGACCGTTCAGTTTAGAAGACGTGAACTGTCTTGACCACCGATGTATGTCTGCGTTCAACCGCCAGTATCGGGTGGCACTAGCGAGTACACAACGAAGAGGTTAGGAAGCGGGTATTTAGTAGCGATTGTCAAACGAGTTCTTCTGTTCAATCTTTACGTTTGCACATATTTAAATGGTTAGTTCATGTACTAAGGATGCCAGCTAGTCGTCTGCCATATCAAGCACTGCCGACTGTATGACCGACTAGCGAGGTAGACAGATGGTGACCTGACGTAGGGATGTGAAATCGCTCACCGACGTGTTAGTCACTGTATATCGGGTTTTGCTTCGGGGATGGAGCCTTCGCGACTCACAGAGTCGTTGGCTGAAGACGTTGGGTAAGATAGTGGCTAATGGAATCCGGTGGCATGAGTGTTATCGTTGTTTGGCCGAGTTGTCTGTCAAATGAACGCACTTAGTAACGCGGGGGTACTGAAAACCGTAAGGAAGCTAGCTGTCTTTCTGATGACGCCTCACACACATACCTCATTTGTTTACTTGCAAGGTGTGGGCGAGCACAGTTAGAACCAAAGATCAGACCAATCAGCATGCGCCAAACGATGAAGGACAACAGTCAATGCGACACTGGGAAAATCAGACAGTCACATGCAGATTCGGATGACCGTTAATCGCAATGTCTTGGAAAAGGAAATTGCTTTTGCCGACTGTGAAAAAACACGGTCTCAATAATTCGGTAGTTTATTTCCCAGCTCCGCTCATAATGTTGGTATGCTACATTTAACTTCTATTTCTGTCAAATAAACAACACGATTTGTGAACCCCCAAAAGTGAATTTTCATGTTTGTGCACACCTACAAATTTAGTGTATGTGAGGCACAATTGTGAAAAGTCAGGGCTTCTGCTGGATTTGGACCAGCAACAGACACAGCATGCCTCAACGCGGCAAGCGGTCTATTAGCTGAGCCACGAAGCCACACCAGGAGCTCGGAAATTTCACATTTGGACTCTGTTACCCACCCGTCCCACTGTCTCATATGGAATCCACCAAATGATTCAGGGGATCGACTGCTCCGGCAGGATTTCTCAAACAGTTCACGCTGGAATCCACCAACAGCACTGTTAAGCATAGCTCCTGGTGTGGCTTCGTAGCTTAGCTTGTAGAGCGCTTGCCACGTTGCCGTGTCTGTCGCTGGTTCGAATCCGGCCGAAGCCCTGACTTTTCACAATTGACTCTCATCTAAAATCATAAGTCTGCCACATCACTCATTGGTACTACAAGTATGCGAGGCAGTTAAAACAATGAGCTGGGGTATCACGATAATGCTAACCACCGTAAACCACGCGAGAAGTTTGAACTGAGTATACTCAGTGACATGGGGCAATGAAAACCAAAAGCAAACTGTTTTACAGATGACGCCTTAGTTTCACTTACAACTCGGTTGTTTGTTTGTATTGTGTAGGCACCTTGATGCTAAATGTTTGAATATAGACTGTGCTATTTTTAGTAGTGAGATCTCTTCCCCTTCCCGTATTTTTCTCCTCTCCTGTACATGGTTTGACTTCGTCTCCATGGTTGTGTCAGCTGGGTATTGCTGTCTATAACTATTATTCTGATATTTTTTTCTTTATCGCAGTTTCCGGATATCACAGTACAAGACATACGCCTGTTCGGTGAGTCCTGTTTTAATTTCCTCGTGCTTATTGCTCGCTGTAGTTTAGCTTTTGGTAATCATCCAATTACAAGGTGCCATGTAGCGCACGAGTTCATGCGGACTGTACACTGCTTCACTGCCCAAACCTAGACATGACTAGTCACTGTAATCAGCCTCAAATTCACTGCCATGTAACTGTTGGTCGAGCGTTACTACCGTTAGCCTACCACACGTCCGTCGAGAGCAAGCTGACTTTTTGGGCAATGGCCTGTTGATCTGAACTGGACAGTGCGGTGATTAGGCCAGAAGTCATTTATGCCCTGTATGTCCATTAGCGGAAATCTGACGAACTATAATCTCATTAGAGCTCGTCA
>QNGE01001094.1:0-73188 GCA_008508345.1 Paragonimus westermani | reverse complement strand
ATGATGATGATGATGATAGAGCTCGTCAGTAGTGCATATGCTTTCCACGGCCGGGATTTGAACTCCGGCCACGCTTTCTTAAGGCAACCGTGTTGACCACTGCGCCATTGACCTCACATTAGGCACGACTGAATTATCAGATATAAACGCTCAACCACTTTCGCTTGTGAACAAGGCTGGCTGCAAAGTCTATCTGAATGCGACAGCTGCGATCAAATGTGGGTGGTGTTCAACTTGAAAATCCCCGACTACTCATCAGTGAACTATGATCTCTTGGTCCTGAATGAGAAGTGAAAGTAGACTGGAACCTTGTTCCAACATTACAATTCAGTGCCACTCACCCCTGTATTGCCGTACAAGCTGTTCATTCAAGGACTTTTCGAGAACCCCAGCAGTCCTCTCATTTAGGTCTAAACCTTCTGGCGGTGCTTCTAGCGCACATACCGTTATAGCATCCTGTAACATTGTGTATCCCGTAAGGCGTTAGCGTCTTTGCAGTATGAACCAGATCGCACTGTCTTCCGCGTCTAGTACGCTAGACAAACGAAGATTTGCTGCTGATGACCCGTTCCCATGGTCCTATCCAAGCTCTTGGGAATTCTACAGATCCTTTAGCACAGGATTCTGATCCTAGTAACATTGCCATGGTAAATCCCGTCCCCCATTGACCAGTCTCTAATTTTCCAGTGTCTCTTGTTTAAGCCTTCAGCCTATTGTGGGTACCTTCGGCGTTCGCATTCTGACACAAATACCTCAACAGGGCGCTTTCACTCTCACTTCAGCCTAATTGAAAGTTAACGTCTTTTACATTTTACCTTCTAAAACCGTAGGCAATTGTTAACGTTTCGAATTGGCTACACTCGCACTGCCAGCTCGATGCTGATTGCCCACCTTAAGTGATTCGATGACCGCGACTGTCGGTTAAGTTGGAGCAACTGTAGCTTTCAGTCACTCCGTACTGGCTCTATGCCGTCGCTTCGACAATCTATTAGAAATGGCCATAGATGACAAACCCTCATAAATCATTTCATTGTGTACCTGTGCCCCTACCGACTGTAGTAACAACCCTGTAGAGGACGCCTGTTATTCACCTTTTATGACTGTCAGACCGAATTGCAGTTGTTTTAACAAAGATTTCAACTAGCAAGCTAATCGTTTTGGCAGTGCTTTGTCTCGTTTAAAGAAGGTTTAGGCCAGTGTTGCGCCTTTCAAACAGTGGTGGACAACAGCTCTGACTGTGTGCCGAGTATTATTTTTATAGGTAGCGCTAATTTTGGCCATCTGGTGTGTCATTGTTGCACCCGGCGCCTCTCTTCCGGATCAGACCTGTTTTCAACTAGACGTCACAAATGTTACCTTTATGTGGAGTGGCTCCATTCACATCTGTCGGTCTTAGTGGAACTTCTTGGACGCAGTGATATACTGCTATTTCACTGGTAATCTCGGCGGATTACGACCATATGCGTCGCTGTAAAACATACCAAATCAGCCTTAGAATACAAGCTTGATACATCTAATCTTACACAACCCAGTTGTTACCGGGCGCGAATATCACAGATGACCCAAGGGGCGTCACTAGTTTGCAGGTGGAACAAGCTCTCAGGAAGGTTCGCAGAAGTGCTAGATACCAAATGGGATGCTCGTTATAGCACAACCGTTGTAGTGGGCTCAGTGCTGACTACATCGTTTTGTTAACATCAATAACAGAAGCCAGATCACTGTTCCTGTTTAGCCTCCAAAACTGCAATGTCATCAGTGTAGAGTGCTTTTTACCAGGACCTCGCGACCCTCTCCAACTTGGCACGCAGCTCGTGTTTAGTCATTTCGCCAAAGCACGGCTACAAAGCGATGCTGAGTTTCGTTTCGATAGCACCTTTAGAGTGGCAACATACCAGTCGGGTGATAGCGGGTGACCGATGTAGCTGTGTGCCGAATGCAGGCTGATTCGGTCAGCGAAGTTTAGACATCGTGCTCCACATTCCAACTTGGCACACTACTTAACAGAATAAGACCTGATCTCAGAGCAAACACGACTGTTTGTTAGGTGACGTGGACTGTTGTTTTAACGGAGGCACATGCTTCGATTTGCGTTTGTAAGTTATCACCCTGTTTCCATTCTCACACAGCAGCCACCTCACAAATTGCAACAGTTGTCTGTCGAGCAAGGGAACAAGTCGGCGGAAATGTGTGCACAGATACCTCAGTACGCAAGCTTAGCAGTTCTAGCCTCGAGGATCTCAAAAAGATTCTGGAGCTGAAACTCAGGCAAATTAGGCAGCAGGTTCTATAGCAAGCAGCACGGTGGTCTACGGGTTAAGCGAACGTTCCGCACTGAAAAAGCCCCCAAGGCGATTAAATGTCAAGCGGGACAGTACTTATGGCGATTCACACAACCTATGGAAGGCTAACCGCAAGAAGTTCAGGAGTAACCAGATCGCCAACCATGAGTTACGTCTGGGGGATAACGTTGATGGAATGGAAGCCGTTTGTGCATCAGGGAATAA
This sequence comes from Paragonimus westermani, assembly GCA_008508345.1. Classification (NCBI taxonomy): domain Eukaryota; kingdom Metazoa; phylum Platyhelminthes; class Trematoda; order Plagiorchiida; family Troglotrematidae; genus Paragonimus; species Paragonimus westermani. The sequence continues at coordinate 70,684 of QNGE01001094.1, read as the reverse complement.
ATATCAGACTGTTCGACTTTATCCGTACCGATGGCTCCGGGCGTCCATCTGTCAACGAAACTATTAGTGAAGCAGGTGGCAAACTCATGCGCAAAAGAGTGAAGGGTTGAACAGAGAACTTTGAGGGTCAGTCCAGCTAAACTTCTGCTTCTACGATGTTACAGCCGCAGGCTTGTAATGTGGTGAACTGACACAAATGAAGTCTGCGACTGCTTCTCGGTTCTCAAATACAATAGGGTTGTTGGACCGGTTGCCTAGTGCGACAGTTCTCAAATAAGGTGGTGTAGCACTAATGAGGATGGAGGTTGACTCAGTTGTTGCACCTAATATGGACGACTGAGAACATCCATTTGTGCTGGAGCCACTCGATAATTGTTCCAATATTTGAGAACGGAGTCAGAGGCTGTCCGAAAACCATAGGCACCGGACATTCATTCTACCTCGTCGACTCACTGCAGTCGAGGAGAGAAGCATTAGGGAGAAACACGCAAAATCTCGTCCCGAAAAGGAATACATTGTTACAACTTCTCCCTTCGCCAAAATTTCCATCAATGTCACACGAATCACTGGCGACAGTTCTTGTTTTCCTCGACTATAACCACCCGCTCGACTCTATGCGCTTTCAGGATCACCTAAGCACACGGCTGTATCGAACGAATACGTGAACATATTGCCGCTCTCCTGTTCGCATGCTTCGATTCGGGTTAGGGTCTACGGTGTGCTGTCCGACAGTTTCGGTATCAAGAGTAGCGCACTTCAAGGCTGTTCGCTTTCGCCCTCTTTGTTCACTTATGCCACGGACGAAATAACGGCTGGCTATCATTTATGGCATTCGCAGAAGACTGTTTCATCTTTACTATTCTGATGAAATGGTGTTTCTGATTGACACTTCTGAGGCAGCACGGGCAATGTTAAACGATATTCCTCGTTTTATGGCTTCAACGTGAGAAGCGTTTCGGAATGACTGTTGGGATTAGGTGGAGTTGATGTTGGATAGTGAAGTTGTTGGGGCTGTTGACCGATTCTTGTACTTTGGAATTCCAATCAGTTGCAGTTGAGATAAAGGGAATGGAATGAATGCTCGCATCTCTAGGCCAAACCGCCTTTTACGATGCGTTTATAGTAGGATCTTTATTCGAAGCTCTTTTATGGCATGTATTCATTGAATGATTTCTGCAGGACCGTGGACCGTCGGTGCTGAGAGTTTTGTGGATGAACGGTCCTCAAGATTTCGCGGTCAATGTCTGCTTTCAGTCTTGCACATCAGGTGGTTGTAGGAGATCTGAAACGTAAGCGTTTAGTGTAGATATTTGGTGTATACCGCCCAACAAAACTGTGATGAGTGTGTTGCTTTTATTACTAGGGCCTATTTTCGGCGACAGCCGGACGGTGTGTTCCATTCAGTGCCTACGTGCATGTGTTATTGGGTGCAGGCATGTCATAATGGCGGTATGTGGATTTGCCTAACCTTGTTGTACTAGGCTGATATATCACACTTAGAATTATTGGAGATGTTTTTAACACCACTGCTTGTGAGGTCTACATTTATGGGAATTTTTGTTTGTGATGTAACTTCGGAGCAAACATGGTGAACCTCTGTTTGTCTTATTGCAGTAAAAAATTCAGCGTTTTTGCGAGTCGTTCGATGTCGTTCGTTTGAGGAGGAGATGAAACTATCCCCCGCTCGTTCAGAAGATCTTGGTAAGTACTGCTATTTTGTTTGTTTTTTTCAAGATAGTCCGTTTGGTTTATCGAAATGTTCTTTATTACGCGCCATCAAACCTGCACTCATATTAGTGGTTTCGAGGCTAGGGTGTAACTTAGCCGGTGTACAACTGCACATTGATTACGAGATGAATCGTGCGTGTCTAGTCACTACAGTATTGCATATTGAAACCGGGTGTGATGTTCGCTTTGACTCAGGTGGTGTTCCTTGAGATAGTAATCTACTAGTTAGATCTCTGCTCCATACACTAAGGTTACCATTTTACAGCTTAATCAGACTACGTCTATCTGGTGATTCTAAACAACAGCGGGGTCGGCAGTGGAATACTGATTTGGGCTGGAAAATACGCATGTTTGCATTCTCAGCGTTGTCCCATGTCCTTGATTCTAACAGTATTCCACAAAGTGATAGGTTGATGCGTAATTACACGTGTACATGCATCACACTATTTGCTACACTAGCCTAGCGTAGTGCGCTTTGTTTACGTACTAGAGGTCATCGCCAAACAAATTCTGAGATGTCCTTGTTGCTTATACCAACAGACCTTAATTCATAGAGTTTATCGTCGAAACGCCGCTCTTAAAGGCTTTCCCATCAATGGCTCTGACGACACCGTTCCGATTGTTGATAGCAACAAAAAACGTTTACGTATAAGATGACTTGGTTTAACCGGATTTTGTCTCACTTCGCTTATAACTCTGTCCTATTGTATGAAGAGAAATCGTTTTGACACTTTTGGATTGTACTTGTTCGCACTCACCTATCAGCGGAATGAATTAGCGTTAAAACTTTTGTAGCCGAGTAGTTGTCCACACATATGTACGCTGTATTTTTTTCGTGATTTCCAAACGCCTGTTGTCCGATTCACGCACGCACACACACCCGACCCAGCATTGATTCCAACCAGTGAGGACAACGACGCGATGTTGTGGTATTTGGTACTTCGTGGCGCCTGCAGCTTTCTCTCTGAGACAGGTCGGTGGCCCGGCAGTCCTGTTCCTTATACGACTCCATACAAACCAGGCCGCTCGCCCCCCAGTCCGTCTTATGTACAGTCCGAATTGGGAGATAAAAACAATTCACACGGGTCCCCAGATGAGACTCACGTAATTGAAACGGATCTTCCGGCGTTTCATTCGCATTTGCGTCGAGTGCTCCAGGCATTTGGTATCGCTCCGAGTCGAGTCAGCCTGGATTATGTGAATGTAAGTGTGGAACGTTTTCTGTGAGTAAAGATTAGTTTCATTTACGGACATTTGGATATTTTTATTCATTTTACCGCTGTGATTTCCTGGATCGAAAAAATCGACTGGCCATCAAACCTAGTTGTTGCAAACGAAAGGCGGAAGACACCCAAAAAGTGTGCCACGACAATTGTGGCCATAATCTGTCATATTTAGTTTCAATATGAGCTGTCAGACGTACAGAGCCAGTGGGTACGTTCTGCACAAAGCACTGGCTTGCTATCCACCTCTTATGCTTGTCTTCTAATTTCTGTACGTTGCGGATTGTTGCATCACTTAGTAGCACCAGTGAGTAGTATGCACGTCCGAGACAACCGGTCATTTATAAGCGAACAATGCCGATAGGAAGCTAGTTGCAAATGTGTACCATGGTTTACATTTAGCCTTCATAATTCTGTTATCTTGAAATTCTCATTTTGAACTTCTCCCAGGAGTTTTGTCGATTTGGCGGCGGTGAGCTCCATTCAGTCGTGGCGTTTATGGGCGGTGTAGTCGCTCAGGAGGTGATCAAACTGATCACTCATCAGTTCGTACCCATAACCAAACCGTTGATCTACAATGCCATCACGCAACGCACTGAATTGGTGGATTTCTGATGCCACTTCTCAAGCGTTCTGTGCTCAATTTACACACGCACACCTGCTCGGTCTTTCGCTGGCTCGGGAACAACCGACCACGCTGAAGCCGAGTCAACTTGCTTGGGTTGCGTGCGAAGTCTTGTGATGTGGATTACGTCCTCTCTTGCTACCCATATCGATTATATTTGTTCATTCTTGACCGTCCCGGTTTCTCGGCTAACCGAATGAAGTCATTTACATGCAGAGTTTTATGGTTCTTGTTAAATTGCCAGCTACATGTTCTTATGACTAGTTTTGCTTTTATGCTTGTGTATATTACAGTAAACAGTTCACATGTAAATCTGTTCACGTTCGTCTGCAAAAGGATTTAATTAACCAATCCAAGACTCGTTTCAGTTGCATCAACGTGAAAAATATTGCTACATTTTCTGTTTTGACCCTACCAGGCGCCTGTTATCCTCCAGTTTATTGGCAGTCACAACCAGCTTGCATTTGAGCTAACGTTCCGTCCGTTCGTTAGGAAAAGGCTGTGCTGAGGCACACCGTCTTGTAATGCAGTAAAACGAATTTGTGTCCAGTCAGGAATGACCTGAAATGTGGTGCGTGTTTTTCAAGCTTCATCTGACTCTTCCTCTAATGCAAAACCTAACGGTTGTTTGTTTGCGAGATGTAGGCACCCTGATACTGAATGCGGACGTAGCTAATTTTAGTAGTCATCCTTTTTTCTCTTGGTTAAGGGTTGCATGACAATTAAACACCAGTGAGAACCACTTATGTATTGCTGCTGTCTATGATTACTTTACTGTCGGGTAGGCACATGATGTCATCCACGTAACTCTTACAAGAATTAAGTCAACTCACAAGTGACATCAGCTGTTCACTCATCAGTTTCCAACAGGAAAATCCCTGCAAACAAGGGCGCCAGCGGGTAGCTCATTGTGACGCCATCTCTTTGTTGATACACTTCAGTCAACTTAAGTTGTACATTGTAGTCCACGGATAGAGTGACTGCCGAAGTTCGGTCGATGGTATCCGAATGTTTATTTCATTGCTGTCAATTACCTCAGAGGTGGTCTGTGCTTTTCTTTGACGGAACGCCGGGGGAGAACATGGATAGCCTGTTTAACTCGACTCTCATCGCACTCACATGAGGAGTTTCCGTCCGACGGAATCTGTTTTACAGCGATCGAGCCATTGAATGGTGTGGAATGTTCCACATGACCAATATTGGTATGAGCGACACGTTAGTGCGAAATTTGGGTGAACCGTAAAGTCGGGAAATCACCGTACCGTGGAATGAATTCCCTCAAATGTGAACGATTCGATAGTCCTTTTAGTCTCAATCAACCAACCTCCACACTGTAAGCATTTACGATTGCTATCTCGGGCGACAAACGTTCCTGCGTTTTGACAGGCCCGTTCCTTGTTACGTCCACGAACTTGTCCCGAGTAAATCAGTTATGTTAGTTTGACAGGTATTCAAACACCATGTTTTAATCTCTATTACAAACAAATCCGGTGCGGCAGCTTATCGCCGTTCCTGGTTGACTGGCGCCGGTCGATCCGAATTCCGTTCGTAGCAGCTTGTGTGTGAGTTCTAATTGACAGAACTTCCCCTATCAAGAAGCCGCTTCAGTCCAGTCCAATTACAAACCAAATCCACCCGCGTTGGCACATGGACTCATCTGGGTATGACACCGTGTTGCCCTCTATCGTCAACACTCACCAGGCCTCCTGGCTATCGTTCACTTTGCTTAGTATGCTACCCTACAAGTTAGGCAGAGATCCACTCATCATCTCACTAGCTGATCTGCAGATAACAATCATCCGTGTGATTTTAGTTTAACCTCGCCTTGAACATGTCACTGGTTCACTTAATCTGACAGTATTCATCCAACGTGCCAAATGAGGGTGGCCCAGAAAGTTGGCCATTACATATAGGACCATATGCTAGAAGCCGGCAGATTTTTTTGGGGGAACAACTGCTGTGGCCAGGAAGTAGCTACCGCCACTTACTGTTAAGCACTGTCCAAGTGGGATGGCGGTTGTGAAGATAATTTGAAAGTGAGCTGGTCGAAGCATGCTCGCAAATTGGTTTCCAATTCGCACTAACCCTCCCCGGAAGCATGACGTTCAAGAATCGATGCTGCTTCAGTATCCCTGCGAGAGTCCGTACAAATTTATCCAATATGATTGCTGTCCTCTTTGACAGCATACACTGCTGTGAACCCAGAAGGCGGATGGCACATAGGTTGTTTATTTGGGAAACCAATACACGACTTATGCGTCTCAATGGGACTACGAACAGAAACACTCATTTGCACGCCACACTCGTCTGAGGATGCTCCAGTCGCTTTAGGCACCATGTCTCAGTTCCGTCATGTGCCCACTAATGATCCTCCCCGTATTTATCCCCCAATCATTTCAATCCATGTTGCTACTGAATAGTGGTGTAAATAGTATGGTGCGGCCGTCTGTCCTCACTACAATACTACGTGGGTGACGCCAAGCTCCGTTGGTGAGTACTACGAAAGGAATCGATTTCGCGACCTGGGCACGAGAAACTAGAGTTTACGTTGATTCGGCCACATCCTCTTTGTCGTACTGCGAACCGTCCTACGGGACTAGAAAAAAAACGTAAGCCTTTGCTTCGTAGAACGAACTTGGAAGATGTCGCTTGCACGATTTGGGACCGCATAACCGTCCACAAGGCCGGTTGGAGACAGACTTTACTGCATGCTCCGACCAGTTGCGTGTCTGTGAAACTGTTGACCTTAGCTGATAAATTTTATCTTCTGTCACGCTATTATACCCAGAACAGTCACAGCTATAAGCATCTACTTCTGGTAATCATGCTGATATACTTACCATGAGAGGTTTATTCGAATTACAAGTGATCACGTTAGTTACAGAAGCACCTGTCGGTCGTACTGCTTTACAACGAACAGCTTTGAAGGTACCGACCCTATGGAGTAAAAGATTGTGCTTATGGAGGTCGGATGATGGGGAAATGGAGAAAGGAAACGTATCGTTCATAACGAATGCGACCGGCCTGGTTTAAACTCTGCTTGATGAAGTTGTTCAACAGTGCATAAGTGTATACAATGTTACGGACCTCTCTCACTTGCTTAAATGTGAACGTATCTCGCGAGCATCGATCTGTATCGACCTTGGGGGCCTCTGAGAAAACGGGTCGAGGTTGCCTCGGAATAACTATGTTAGCATTAACTAGCACATTAGGTCAATATTTTGTCTGTTGAAGAGAAGACAGTGAAAACGCCAACACCCTAGTGTCTAATTGAAATCATCTACTGGAACGCTGGTGCATTTACCTCATCGTTAACTGTCTTCTAAAGCTTAACAAGGACAAATAAGTACTGTTCACCTACATGTGTATGAGCCAAATAGACCTTGTGAACGGAAAAAGCGTATGGCACAGCTTGGCATCGAATCTAGTCCAATAGACGGCCGCCTAACCGGCGATCGCTCATGTTAGCGTGCGGGTTTTTCAGAAAGAATCGCTCCGGCGAAAGCTAGCTTGCTTCTCTTTATCTCCTAACCAGCTTAACAAACTGGCTGACAGGTATCACAGAGAGATTGAAGCGTGGGTAAAGAACGAACGTGCAGCACATTGTCTGTTCCAAAAATGGCTTAAATGGTGGCTGCAACTGTTGAAGGGAGTACAAAATGCAATATTGCTGACAGTTATATGATCAGCGCCTCCTACATTGCGGAGGATGAAGCTGTAAAAACCAATGTTAACAGAAACGAACAAAAGATGGTATCCAGTGACGATGTGAACGAGATACTTCCTATCTGGTTTTGATAAACCGGCTCAAATAAGATGCTCATCACGACTAACTGCCTGTTGAAAGGGCGGAGGATTTCGCTCAACGAGTGGCACCTGGCCTACGCCAAGATGAACTGAAACAGTATCTATCTATCTATCGACGTGAATGATTATTAGTATAGGAATCCGGCTCTCCCGACGTCATTTGAGATTGCCAATTCATTCGTGACTTCTAATAAAACACACGATTCTGGGGACCGATGACAAAAACAACACTTATCCATCAATATTTTCAATATAAGATGAACGACTTCGTGGCGTGTTTCGTATTGAACAGACCTGCAGTCGCAACTATGTTCGTACACTTACAAAATAAACTAAACAACTCAATGTCAAATGAGGATCTCGGGAAATCTTGGACGTATTGTCAATGTATAAGCAACGGCAATGCACTCCGTGCAATCTGTCCGATCTGATGTTTGGACGCTATAAACAGTAATTCTCACCCGTGAACTGTCATTAGCGTGGGAAATCTGTCTCAGTTATCCAGATATAACCGTAGTTCGCGCACCCACGCGACTAACATGATAATACATTTGTTGGGATGCACGTGGTCTACAGATGGTCTGTTACGATCAATTTTAACAGCAACCAGAACCAAACTACGGATGGACCGAAAGCTCGAGCAGCCCGAGAAATCTGACCATCGTCAGAACCTCAGTATTCACATGCAATGCAACACAGTAGAGAGTATAACCATCGGATTTCCACAGCTGTTCACCGGCAAATCCAACGCTTCGTGCACAGCATCTGTCCCTAATATCCGAGCTAAGTTGTAACAGTTTCTAATGCTAATACATGTGCGCTAATCAACAGTAACGTCATCAGGGTTGACGAATACGAGGCAAAATACAAAGCCTGAATTCGTATTGTAGCGTCTCACTCAAGCGTCTGGAGTTACTGTTTCGCTTGTCATTGTGAGCACAATCCGGACAACATCAGTCACAACAGTGGCAAGGTGAGTACAGCTCAAATACACTGAAGATAATGATACCCATCAGTGTGCAGCCGAACGATCCTAAGTCGAAAGCGAAAATAATAGTGATTTTTTAATCTACTAACGTATTAATTTATCTTCTTGTGGAACCATTTCAAAACTTGATCTGAACGTCCAAAAATACGTGAGGTGTGCACGAAAGACTGTCCTTAAGCACAAGGAAGGTCTGTCAAATATGTGAGAAGAGCTACGGAAGGTTGAAAATATCAATGCGACCGGAATATCATGAATAAAACATACAAGATTTAGAAGACTTATGAAGAATCGATGATCCTATCAACAGGCTAGGATGATGTTGCCTCTGTAGCAGACTTGTCTGTTTCCAGACTATGTTCCTTTACGGGAGTAACGAGGGTCGTGCCTCGCAACTGTTGGTCCCACAGCTGACTGTAGTAGGAGTTTGGCTGATGTAGCAGACTCATGTGCGTTCCTCGTTCAGAGACACGACCATCACGCAACACCAGAATTTCGTCCGCGTCCACAATGGTACTGAGACGGTGCGCGATCACTAGCGAGCTGGTACCCGGAGTGACCTTGGCCAGACGATGGAGAATATTCTGCAAACCAAAGCACGTATTGAAATCGGACATGACATTGCGAGCATCAAGTCAGAATGATTTCATCGGGTGGATACTAGAAGGAAAACATGACAACAACTAACATACCGTTAACGTCAGAAAAATATTCCCAGTTTCATCTTGGTCTGAAATCGACGGCCTTTAGACCGAGAATCGGTTGTGTTGTGTACACAGGACAGATTTGTACAATGACTAAGTGCAACGCGAACGAATTGAAATCGTTATTGGTTATGTTCTAAATGTCCTAAATGCGATTAATTCAGGGACCTATGACAGTAATCAACCTAGTGTTGCCGAAGGTGTTCTATTAAACCAAAACGGCGTCACGACGAAATCTTCGCAGTAAATGGGAAAACCTGATTGGGCTTCATTAAATAGACCAATCAGAAACCACACACTATGTGCCAGTGTGATTTCGCTTCGCCTAAAACTGACAATTTAATTGAGAGGTTCGGCACAAACTAGATGTCATTCGAAGACCGCGGGTGCACCGTAGAATGTCAGGTGTGAGTTCCAATCGAGCACATACACATTGAACGTTATCAATCAGAGTTCAACCCTAACCAAGGCTTGAACCAAACGATCATTTTTGAAAGGGGTCCACTTATCTGAATGTGACCAAGCGTAATCGATAATTATCATGTAATAGTCTGTAGCACAAATAAGACCTGGTACAAGGAAATTCACAAGGCTGTTTTTTCGACGTCTGAGCCAATGGGAAAACAGCAAAGCAAAGGAACCTGCTTCCATGCACAATCCTGATCTGCAGTCCGGGAATTAGACAAACATAATAGCCGTTAACACATGAACAGATTTGACTCGGAGCTAGTCTGGACCAATAACGAGCGTATGCAACGTTCTCTGGCAATCATAATGTCAAGCATGCTTTATGGTGACTGACAACCAAGCTTGATTGACAAAGTGTACGCCGTGATGAAGAAAATAAATTTGAATCATTAACAATCATATTGATGATAGTAGGCTACATGACAGCTAGGTAAATATCAACCTACGACAGCACCGTTATGATGCAAATATCCCATTATACGTTAGACAGCATATGAATTCATCAGATTGTCTCATAATGGCACAAAACTTCGGTATGGATCAAATTCATGCCAGGAACTTGATAAATTACCCATTTGGTTAACAAAAATGCCCAAACACAGTCTTAACTTCACAATGCTCACTAATAGTACTACTATGTGGACATATTTTCAGACAGGTATATCCTACAATGTGTGCAATTTACGCACGCATCACAGCAGACAATTATTATTCGCACAAATGTCCGAGTTAATTATGTCCTTCCACCAACGTGACTAAGAGGCAAAACATCCAGGGTGCCTCGACTTTTCGGCAACTATGAGTAACATATCCGGAAATAAATCCAACAACATTTCTTAGGAGGAAATCGCCGTCTCACTACTTACGAAACACCACATATAAACCATATAGATACTCAACTTCCTAAAATATCGCACCCTCAGAACAAAACAAAATGTGTTACTTTTGATAACAGACTGTCAGAACAGAGAACGAGTAGTGTGATTCTAATCGAAACATTGTCTGAATCAAATAAATTGGTAGTTCAGTAGTGTGTTATCAAATGAGTAGGACTTCAATTTGAAACATTACAGCGGTCACAAGAAATCTGCGTTTAAAACGCTCAAACACTTCGTATCTATGATTTTTTCCTGACGGTTTCAGTTGTGCACGCGAATCAAAAGCTGGCCACCATTCGCATTTAGCGCTGGAGTACAATACTTGACTCAAAATGGATCTTTTCATTATTTGTAAACTTACCAGTGATGCGATCGATCGTGGGAAATCAAACGTAGTAAACGAGCGTTCACAAAGTAATTACTTAACTGGTAAATTTATCAAAATAATATAGGAGTAAAACTAAAATCACGTTCATTCAAGATCCAAATTAAGCGATATCCTTGGCTTACAAATATGCCTTTGGAGCAGAATCTGAAGAACAGAGTTGAGGTAGTATCTGGCTATCCAGATACGTCCGCTAATTTAACTAAAATGTTGCATGAGAATAAGAAGGAGAGGATGCAGTTGTGTGGATCGACCTCTGATGATTTTGATACTGTTGCGGGTGTGGAGCAGAGTTGTGTCCTGACCCCAACCCCATTTAGTGTAGATTCGACTGCGAAGTCAACATGTGTTCTTCAGAACTCCGAGAACGCCGTTTAAGTTGTATACTTCAGGGAGAGACACCTGCGTTCTGGTGCTCCAAGCCGTCTATACAACCTAACTATACGCATGTTGTTGGTCGCAGATGACAGTGTGTGACAACTGCAGTAACAGGCCACCACTTTCGGGACTGCTTCAGCCTAGTTTGGTGCAGATACCAACGTAGGTGAGACGTTTTCTTTTCTTCAGTATTTTCCGATTGAAACTGTCACCCCACACCTGAAATCCAAATCAATAGGGACATTGTACATGATTTCTCAGATTCGTGCGACTAAGCAGCAGTTCGTACACGAATCTGTCTGTGGACCTCAAGCTGCGAACTCGCGTAGTTAACTCCAGCACTGTTTTAAAATGTTTTGGGGCATTCGTCTGTAAAATCTGTGGCATGAATAAACAAAACAGGGTTGTGGGATCATCCACGCTGCTGCACAACACACAAATGTGGGTAAAGTATGACAGAAATGTGTGGTATGTGAGCCGCTACCCTTTGTGAAGTCTATGGTGCATCCGATGGCCAAAGAAGACCCCGAACACCAAGGTACCTCGTTTAGTAGACATGGGCGGGAGTGAACCTATTCTGATTCGCAATCAGTATAGCTGTCTACAACACTAAGACCAAATGATTGAGCAACGGATCTCGAAACATTCATTGTACAGGCAATTGGAAATAAGTAAGCGAAACCCCGGTAACCAGAAACTGTAATGCAAAAAAAACGTTACTCAAGTGTTTCTAACGCTGTAAGGTGGATCTTAAATTGTGAGAGGAAGTAACCTTGAACAGGACCACCTGGAATAATGCGATCCAAAAAAACGCCTGAAGGTTCAGTGGGCGAGGGCCGGCTGCAAATAAACCGAAACGTGCGGTGCGGAAGGACATCAAGGACGCCATTGACCGTGTGGCTGTGTGACGAATGTGCTGACCACCTCTAGCTGATGAGTCATCATCGTACTCAAGCAGGTAGGTTCATTCGACCATGTATTGCTCGTTCGTATCAACAAGTGGCTCCCGTTGTTTTCAGATACTTCGATCACAGAAGCCAACTATCTTTCTCTTTCTTCAGTTTTGTTAGTGTAATGCACATTGAAAGTTTTAGTCGGTTTCTCAGTCAAAATAAAAAAATTTCCTAATCTATTTATGATATCTGCTCGTACGTTTTAAACCCCCTCATCTTATCCGAGTTTCTGGCATAGAACACATTAGAGTGGCTCTATATTTTTTTAAAATGTGTTCATAATGGCTTACCACGTGGCAAACGCACACTGGCCAGCTAGACTACAGAGGGATTCACTCATCCGCTCCGTGATCTTATTCCGTTGGGATTTCAATGCATAAGTGACGTAAGTGTGAGCAAGCAGTGCAGCATAACTAATCAATAGTGACGTTCGCGCTCATGCTGTGTGCTGCTTGAGTCACTGTGGCAGGATAGTCTGGAAATGGATGCTGTTTCGTTTACCGTACCCTTGAGCATAGGTATTCCATTGCATATTGACCAATCGACTGACCCATTAACAGACAAAGCATCCGCTTGAGCTGGCGACAGAAAATACGGAGTGTATAAAGGGAAACAACAATGTAGCTCGATTTGTGTACACCGGTGCTGTAATGGGAATCAAACGTTAATTTCACCTTAAGATTGGCTAGACGATACGGTAACTGGATTTTTAAAGTCCTTATCAAAAAAACATACGTCAAACACAAACGTACCTGCTCTGTGATGGAATCCAATGAGGATGTGGCCTCATCGTATATAAGAATCGGTGCCTTTTTGAGCAGGGCTCGAGCGATAGCGATTCTTTGCTTCTCACCGCCGCTCAACTTTAGGCCGCGTTCGCCAACCTGACAAAACGGGCCAAATTAGCGGCACAATAAAATTTTATTGTAAGATCAAACAAAGTACACACATAATGGTGCTCTATCAATATCGGAAGCACTTTAATAAACTCAGACACTAAATGCATAAGACCGCTACTCTGTCCGTGTGGTATGAATTGAATGGAGGTCGACCGTCTTCATTACTGATGACGTTCAAGTTGTACTCAAGTCAAAATCCTCATTTGGCGCATGGCCAAGTCGGTCTCATACTATACCCCTAAGTTACCGAAACACGAGTATCATTTGTGCGTGAACCTGATAGATAACGGTTGTCAGTCAGCGTAATCAAGGAATGCTTTGTAAATAAACATGGCGTTCACCTGTCCAACTGTAGATTACTAATGAAACCTGGTCGACGTGCCTGTAAGGCTTTACATCCACTGGTCTTGCACGTACAGTGATGTGGTTGTCAACCACAATCGCACGCTATGATTTCATGCTTTGTGTGAGAGAAGTCTCAAGTCCCATCCTGCTACATCCGAGCAGTGATCCGCTTATATGGAATTTAATAATCACCAAACGTAGGTGACGCATTTTTGAACTAGCCAAACGAGTTCATGTGACTGACTGTGAATGGCTGTCGGTATCGGATAAACTATAATAAACAACTACTTTGCGTGCACGCCAGCAGTTTTGCTCTAAATCTGATTGGAACAAAGTAAGTGGAAATGAAGGTTATCTGTCAAATGTGAGTCATCACAGACTGATAAAGAGCACACAGGGGGTAATTAACAATATCAAGCTATTTACGACTTCGCGTTTGAAGTTCGTGTTGTGACAGCCGTACGTTCTAACCCGTGCCAACAAATCACATGTTAGTTCGTGCTCTAGTTGTACGTTTCTGTTGGGAATGTGAAATGCCCCCTCCCACACACACAAACTGTCCGATTAGCCCGGAATGAATAGTTGTTACTTTTGTAAATTTGAATCTCTCTTTTTCGCGCCGATTAACATACTGGACATTGGTTCGCTGGTTTATGACCTGGAACGCTTTTCATGTGTTTCGCTGACCATTATCCACAAGGTCGCTTGATGAACTATGAATACGTAAAACCTCCGCTTGTAATTTGCCTTCGAACTGGGAAGATAAAAGCTTTCTTTCTAAAGACCAGTGTTTCTCCTTCATAGTCGACTTGGGTATCAGCTCTTCGGGGTTACCACAGCGCGTACCGTATCATTGTGTCGTAGGGATCGTTAGAGCTCAATTGTATTCGCTCGGTCAGTCCGCGATATAACAGTTTCAGTAAACTGGAAGCGAAAGGCCGATAGTATATAAGCGTAACATAAAATTGCTGACGTAGTGTGTACTACAGTGACTATACGAGTAATATCAATTTAGTTCAGCGGAGAGTGCTAGGTTAAACCCCTGTTTAAAAGCTATACAACAAAATGCCCTTTTGACTGGTATGACTTTTGATGCTGATTGTTTATCCCCTCATCCTCCTGTCACCTTTTGACCGATTGTTTGCCCAAGTTCACATTCGTTTGACATCCAATGCTGCTCTGTTTTAAGGTTTCATAGTCACAGTGCCCGCCAGACACATTTGTCCAGCTGTGTTTGCCAAGTATCTAACGTGGTGTGTGAAATCGGAAATTTTGAACCACATATCAGTGATCACCGAATAGCACCAAACGTGTAAACGGTACCACATTTAGCGACGGAGACCGGACCAAAACGAGTAGAAAAAACAGAATCACAATAGTTAAAATGACAGGGTCTTCAAAAATCAGTTTGACTCTAACAGGTGATATAGGTCTATTCACTACGACTTTCTTAGCTGAGGTTCAAAAGATCGCAAAAGTATTTAGATGACAGTGTTGTGAGGCATAGCCAATAATCGTAACGGATGGTTTTTCAACAGATCTAATGAGTCCCGAGATTCAGTACTATGAGCCGTCGTATAACGTTTCATCATTTTACACATCCGTCTCATCACTTAAAATACCACCTGAGTGTCAGTACTAGGAATAGTTAGTTTTAATCACTTCTGATTTACGGGTAAACACTTCTAGTGTCCCTTTGAGGCCCCAATGCCAGACGGATACAGTGAGCATAGGAAGCCATTAAAACCATGTTGAAAATCAATCATAAAACCCAAAAAGGATCAAACATAACCTACTGGAATGGTTTGTACGAGGAGCTAGATAACAGCCACAGCTGACAAAGACGGATCGGAATCCCAAGAAAAAAGTACGATTTTCCACACTGCTCAACGGAACTTGTAACTTTGCCCGAGTCAGCCTAGCGTGAATGGGTCACGTGAACCACGTGTGAAGAGTTAGCATGTACTACTATGAGGTGTTACGAGTTGAGAACGGGTGACCAACGAGTTTGGCTCAAATCAGTTAAATACGTCTTTTTGTCCATTAGCGCACACCTAGTAGAATTCTTATTGAGACCGCAAAAAAAGACTGACCTGCGAAGTTGCTTACTGCCAAACATCTGTCACAATGTGTGCGAAAGTACACAATAAAAACACAGCTGACATTCCCCTGAAATGTTGTCAGTGGTGTAGTCACAGTCCTTTTGTTGAGATGTTACGCACAGTGTACACACAATTTCTCAATTGTTACTTGCGTTTTCTGATTCTCCTGACGCTGAGGACTATTGTTCCTTTTCACGTACGAATAGTTCTAATTGATTCACCGGCAACGCTGTGTGTTACGTTATTCGCAAAAATGGATGAACCGTGTGCATCGTTACTGGATAAGCAGTATTTTGTCATGCATTCTTAGATTGAAAAAAAAGTTCTTTCAATCATACACGTAATAAACTCCACCACAAAACGTCAACAACGTCCTGCTGATCGTCGGTTCAAACCTGTTGGACTTATCATTGGGATGAAACTGTTTCCGTGCCTGTCAAATTAGGTAATGAATCAATGAGAGGATCACAATCAAATCGCGCGATCATGTATGGATCACACTGAAAATCTGACGAGGATTATAGTGACAGCAAGTAAAACAAAGCGTCCTGAAGTGGGTGAATTCGCGCAACTCACTTGCGTGTTGTAGCCATGAGGCATGCGTTGGATTGCGTGAGTAAGGTCAGCCAATCGTGCAGCTTCATAAACCTCATCTTCGGTCGCGGTCAAATTCCCGTATTGTATATTATAATATATTGTGTTATGGAACAGGACGGTGTCCTGGGAGGGAATGGAGTAGAGAAGCGGAGATTAACAAAGGATGCACCCTTGAAAGAAGACGCATTACGCTTGAAAAGGTCATTTATTGAGGATTACCAAAAATGTAAGATAACTTAATATTACCAGTGAACAGTCAGGACCACACAGAGGAGGAGCAATTAGCATGAAAAGATGTTTTTAAGTTGAGCATCACTCACAGTTGATCGCAGCTTTCGCACACAGATCGAATTTTCAGCCAGTCCCTTTTAAAAAGAAGCACTAGACTCGAGCTTCGCCCTTTGTTACAGCGAATGCTGAGGTTATGCCTACTGTGAACTCCATGGCACAGTGGTCAACACAGTTGCTTAATGAAAGCGTGATCGTAGTTCCAGCCCCGGTCGTGACATGGATATGCACTACTGACGAGCTCCAAAAAGAGAGGAACTCGAACCTAGTGATCCTCTTTCAAAAGGGTTGACAGAAAGTCTATATGAATGTGAAAGCTGTGAGCAAATGTGAGCGCTGTTCAATTTAAAAATCAACCAAATTCCCGACAACTCACCAGTAACAAAAAGATGACAGTTTGAGAAAAATCCAAAGTAATGGAGTTGGTAATTGAACCCTCAATGTTTAAGGTGCAAAAGAGTAGCACCAAACTAGCATTCGCACGACCACATGAATGCTATTTTTAAACCGACAGATATGGGGCCTGTTTGGATCAGCTCAATCATCAGATCACTTGTGACTGTGTGCTTCAAAAACAGCCAAACAGTGTGATTTGGTTCCAGACGTTGGAAAGTGACAGCCCATGTAGAAAAATATGCGGTGTGGAATGGAAATATACGTACATCCGATGGATGGACAAACAGAAGGGAACCACGGGGAATACGGCGAACATTGCCAAGTATCAACGTGTGTGCGTGGTTGTACAAAAAAGAGAAGTACTATAGAAGACCTTCGGAAGGTCGAAGGAACCGTATGTTAAGGTAATAATTGTTGGAAAGTGTGACCATCGTGTTGGTCAGTTTAACATGGAAAATATTTGGAGCACAAGAGAAGACGACTGTAAAACTAGAAAAAAAACGAGACAAAATCCAGTTAGAAACGCAAAATGAAAGACAGAATGCAGATATTTGAGGACAAGGAATGAATAGTTCGAGGGCCAACATACTGTAACGCATTCCGCTGTCGTGTGATTGACGCCATTTTGGTTTTCGTTTGTGTAAGTTGTGTGCATGACTTACTGGGCCTCTGGCTCACGCTTGTTTCTGTTTTTGTTACCATTCTTGATTCTCGCTGTGCTCCCGTCCTTCAGAGAGACGCTGCTCCTCAGTGCTTCCACTCCGTCGCGCATTACAATACAATAGCTGGTTCGTCATCTACACAGTGAAGCACAAGCGAGCTCGATTCGGTACAAAGATGATGGACCGCAAAAAAGTTGCGCTTACAACTCCATACCAGCGAATCAACATACTCACTGAAGTCGATCGTGTACCAGATACCATGTACTGCCAATGTTTTTCCAAGTAAACGTGGTAAATACGGATGATGCAGTACGAGTTTGACTGATACACTTTTTCCTACCTTCTCAATTTAACAGTTATCTTCTTACCGATTGTAACACATTTGACCCACCGATTTGACTAAGTTGTACTCTCATTTTGGTGGATTATCTAACCGGAGGTGCGACTATTTCAACTCTCGGCGGAATACCTCAACGCGACAGTGAAGTACGTCCAAAATCCCACAGAGAATAGATTGCGGACAACATGAGCGATCGAAAGAGCTATCGCCCAACGAGATCGGTCAAACGGACGAGGAATGGCAGGTGAAAAGCACCCTGACAAAAGACGTCGGACACACAAACCCGACCGAAGTGCGCATGCCATGTGGGCAAAAACCGGGGGTTGTGGACCGGAATTCCGGTTCATAAACGGGACAGTGTGCGTAGCATGGTAACTAGCGAGTTGGACAATAAAGGCTGTTTTACTGAGGGCTTTTTTGGCACACCATGACCTGAAACAACGTGTCCGTAGACTTTCCCGAAGTAACTAAGCTGAACGTACATTTAGTCCCACTCATAAATGTATTTGATCGAGACTATTTACTGCAGAACCATGACGAGTTGACCAAGACAGTCTTGAGTATGACAGATATGGGACATATGTTCCCTCAGAACTAAGTCATATTCATTTGTAAGTCAAGCGGTCGCCCACACAGGGATATTTGAAATATGCACATAAACACGACAAGAAAACATTACGTGATTTCCCTAGACGACGGCATTTCCAGAGTAATGATTGGCAAGTATAAACCCAAAAACTGCAGGATCCAGCCCGGCTGTAGACTATGTGTGACTGAGTTTGGGCAGCTTGACACTATTTAACTTACACATGGCCTTGCATGTCAAATGATAGAGAACTGTGTATCACATAAAAACGAAAAAATTCGACCCAATGAGTGGTGACATCCATACCACTTCAATCACTTGTACGGTAGAACACAGTAAGACTTTTACGCCACTTGCATCGACACCAGCTTTAGCTTGCACCTTCCCCTGTGAGCATTACTCAGAAAGACAGATGACTATTTGATATGAACAATCAACGAACAGACTATTGAAGACAGCTAAACAAGAATGCACACATAGTCATCAGCATTCAGTGTGATTTGCCTGATCAGGTCATTGAGTGTACATAAAAATAGTCCACACACACGTTTGCACTCTGAGACATCTACGAAATTCATGTTCAGCCAACTCAAAGCATGCCTCGATTTGACAGAAATTCCGAATTCGTCCAGTAACGAACATGACAAAACGCAATTAATTTTGACGACTACTGATGAGTAGTCGGGGATTTGGTTTGTTCTCAAGTTGACCAACACTCACATTTGATCGCAGCCTTCGCGTTCAGACAGACTTTCCAGCCAGCCTCTTTCGAAAAGAAGCACTAGACGAGTCAACATTCAGTAAAACTTGGAAAAATGTAATTTCATGTACAACACGTTTCGTATGTGTCAGTATAAGTGGTCGACTGAAAATCGGTCATACTCTACGCAATCCTAGTGAATCGTTCACATTCTTCAGCACATTGTGACATGTACGGGGCAGGGAAATTATGTCTTGATGTCCCAAACGAACAGTTCTTGAGACAGAAAGACACCGGAAAGCGACAATGAGGTAGGCGATGAGGCACTGTACCTACAGCGGTGTTGCTCACAATCAGACTTGGGCAGACGATTCGAAATGAACTCTGCGTCATCATAAATGAACATTATGCGTGCAACAGGGACGGCCAAGCATCGACGATGCAGTTCATTCACATGCCCTTCGTAGCAGTCTGTGTTTTTTGGGAATGCGTCATTCTATGTGAGTATGATGAGCTGGACATACCGGTCCAAATAAGCATCAAAGCAAAGCTCGGTGACCGAACAATTACTTTCTCCATTCGTGTGTTTCTCCAGAGGAGTTGACGAGTTTGTGGTCTCATTTTTGTGGTAACCGAGGTTAACGGTTTCTCAGTGGCAACTGTCCCAAACACCAGCACTGCCAGTTCGCAGTCCCTGAAGTGTGCGTGACAACAAACGGTGTTCCAAAATCTAGCCACCACGTCCTGTGCGTGCATACATGGGCCTTCTATGAGTGTTTTCGAGAATGGTCAATGCCCGAGGTTGTTTTCCATAGTCTGTTCCTACTGGATGAATTTCATGTTACAAAATTTCAGTGGATATTGTAAGAAAGACAAACAGGACACAAAGGCACACGCAGTTTACACACACGGGGCGACGGACAAGGTGGACTCAATCACTGCCAAACTACAGACGACGATGGTAATTATCATCATGATTGCTAACCTGAGTTGGCTGAATGGCCTTATTTCTTAGGGTCTACATCGGACCAGGGCGTATGCAAGGAAAAACAAAAGCGATGTACTGCAAACCACCTGCAGAGATAATGTGGTCGTAGACATCTGCGAAATGTCGACCCAGATACAGATGGTGCCCCCAAGCTAGTTGCAGAGTATAATAGAGATGTACACAAAATGTAGGTGCAACTCAGGTCGGCATTAAGTGGACCGAGTGTTAGCAAAAGCAGAAACGGTAAACGACAGCAGCGTGAATAAAAAAAAACTCCAAATCATTGTCTAGTCCTAAAGAGCCACACTCATACCTGCGGGATCACAGCTATTGCATGGCGGAGACTGTCCAAATTTACCGAACGAATGTCCTGGCCGCCGATCAGAATGCTGCCAGCGGAAACGTCAAAAAATCGATAGAGCAGACGAACCATTGTGGATTTACCAGTGCCACTACCACCGACAACAGCAACACGTAGACCTGGTTCTACCTATTCCCGATAAAAGATAGGGTAGAGAAGGAAATAAGAGGTATATGAAAAAAGACCTTACACAAACACAAAACGTTCAATATGTTTTCAAACTGGAAAAGATTATCCCAAATAATAAGTGATCAAAGATGTGTCTGGTCTCAAACGCCATGTTACCGCGTTCATCAGTTAAACTAATACAATAAACGATACGGCATAAATGCTTTTTGACAATCTCTTGTCACGTAACGATCAGGAATAAGAAATAGACGGATGTACGCGGAAATCAGACAGATAACTTACAGCCACATAGGCACTATCTATGTCGTGCGGATGGCCGGTTTTAATTGTGCGTACAACCAGATTCGAACGACAATTCATTAAGGTGAGTTAAATCTTACACACATCTTGCGCATATATACATATATATCTTAAAAGATATACTTACAGTTGCAAATCTACTGGTAATTTTCATTGTCTTCCCATATCAATCCTCATCAGACAAACTCACGCCCTACAGCAATCAGCTGTAACCCCAATCCATCACAACCAAACAACGTACTTTGAAGCTCAGTCCATCGAAAATGTTTTTGCACAGGAGCGCATCAGTTTTGCCAGGACCTTTGGAGTAGTAGGCGAACTTGACATCACGAAATTCGATAGATGCGTTCGATTTGTTTAACAGTAAGTTTGGTGCACCCGGAATAGACTAGTGGAAATGAAGAAAGCATAGTGAAAGGGGAAAAAAGGCACTAAGGTCCGAAAACCACAAACAAAATCCAGGCTTCATGTAAATACATAAGATAGCAGGGAGTATGAATATATGAAAGTAACAAATACGATCAAATTGTAACAGCAAAAGTGATTAGTAATTGTAAGATGAAAAGGTATTTTTTGAAATGAACTTTGTGCCTACAAATTCCGAAAAAGCTTTTCAACGACACGAATAGAAATTGAGTGATTCCCACTGAAATAAGCATGTTGAGAACTGTATGTGAACGTTAAAACTCCCGTAAGAAAGCAAATGTTCAGGTGGCAACAACACAAATGTTATCTAACAGTTTTTGAGAAATATTTTCAACCTAACTGGAAAACCCTGGTCGCTTGGTTATCGATTTAACCTAATGTGCCTTTTCTTGCAATCTGTACACTATTCACATACAGTTGTGGCTGAACCATTGTTGTTGATCCAATCGTAGAACATTGTGGATTACTTGATCCGGTTAGATTTGTTGTTTGTTTCAACTCAAACTATTCCCTCTGTTGAACCTTGCTGCGACTGCTTATGCTCAAAAGTGAGTCAGCCCCAAAGTCTGCCTTCATGTTTTAGAATGTTATACATCTTCCGCTTCATCTACCGCATATTTCAAGCTTAACTGATGTGTGATCACACTGTCGTCTGATTAAGGTATGAACCTGTTCTTGCTGATTAATCCACAGAATAATAATGAGCTTGTTGGAAATCGAGCTCTCTACCTTGTTATAAAGGGAACCGAAAATCTTGTTCCCGAAAATGACGCGACTGTCCCCGTTAATTGCTCCTAACACAAATCAAAAAACGGGTGAAAAAATCAACTTTGTTCCACTCCAAAAAATTCAGTGTCACGGAGAAACCACAAGGTGCACAGCGACCTACAAATATTCTGGAATCAGAAGATTAAAGGACGGTTACCAAAAATGGTAGTTGATGTCGCTAAACCACCAATGAGCATAGCGAAATAAGGAATGATACCTCCTGATTGTTCTGGGTATTTTTGCCCATTCTGATTGCGTAAAATCGTCTTCACGAGGAAGGAGGCGGGTTCAGACGGAAGAATGGAACCTCTTCACAGAGCTCTTTGTTGACAGAGGAGTCCCCTACACACTATACAATCAGTGTTAACTCTTCCAACCAGCGATCATAAACAAAACATACGAAGTCTATCCCTTATGCACTTGGCTTTTCGTTCCATTCTGGTTTTGCTGTATCAAAGATACTTTTTCAATTGGCTGTCACCCGACAATGCTTTAGTGGATAGGTCAGTCTCAAGAATTGTCCTCGTTATCTATTAGCCTACTGAACTGTTTGGCTTACCCTGGGAGCAGCGTGCTCTGTGTTGGTGGTGTCTATATTGCTTAGATAACATCAATTTCGACGTAAATTTCATTCCACATGGGCCCAATGTTTAAATTAACTCCAATGTACCGTTCATTTTGTAAACAGATCGATGGTTTTGGTATGAATCTTACTCTACATCATACTGCAACGGTTTCACTGTATTGTGTTTACCGCGCGGTAAACAATGACTGCTTTTGTTTTTTCAGTATTTCAAACGTAGAAATAACATAATTCAGATTTGTAGTCACTTGGTACCGCATAATATTATTCGCATTCATTGATATGAGGTTATTCGTCCTTCGGACGGATTGATATGTTAATCGTATTTGTTTGACATTTAATAGACATGTGGTACACAATGATCCGCTACATAAACCTGCCGGTAAGGTTTTGAAAGTGCAACCAACCCCACATGTTTCGTGTAAGTCACGATCAACACACACTGGGAGCGCTAGGGCCAGAATCCAAGTACTGATCCACATAAGAGTAGATACTACTAGGGATCCATTCGACGTGGGTCAGCTGAAAGATAAGTCAAGATGGGTGAACAGAAATTGCAAATCAGTGGTGATAAACTTGAAATCTTTAATGGGGTCAAACATTCCAATAGCGGAGACAATCACGTAGTTCCATCGTGAATCGACGGTCAGCCTCGTAGTGCAGTCAACAGCGGACCGAATTAAGAGCAAGTTCTGGCAAACCTACATGAAGGAGTTCGTGAGATATACTTGTGTGGTGTGATCAACGGGGCTAACGTGCAGCAATATCTACGTTGACTGAGCCTGCCAACTGTAACAAAGGTTTGCCCTCGCTGTTGAAGTCGATTGCTACCCTGGACGAAACAGTCTAAGCACACTGGATATATATTTAGGAAGGTGCAATCTGATTTCGGCGTGCGCACACAACTCCACAAATCTAACTGTACGCGTTTAGTAAACACAAGGAATGATAGAACAGTTGCACAAACTTCAACATAACAGGAAAAAGTTTAGACTAGGACGTGTTTCCTCCTTTTGTACACTACCGACACACACCATTTAATGCCGATAGAAGAATTTGCACACTTTAGCACAACAGTCCAGTGTGACATCCAGTGCATTACATCAAACATCCGGTGCTTGGAAGTCAGAGACGTGCAGTGCTACGAGACATTGATTCAGTGCCACTCCATATCGAGTGCAAAATTACACGGCAGCTGTCCATCAAATTGAACAAAGACCGTAATCCAACATAACTTAACATGACCAGAATCAGACAAGCAGGCAGACATAGATTTAATCCCTCCAGGACCCACAAGTCTGACGTGCCTTCGGTGAAATGAAAATATCGATTCCAAACCGTCCTCAGAAGCACCTACATTACAGTCTGTACAGTCCTAGAGAAGTCAGTCTTCGAACAAACAAGATACTTGTGAGAAGTTCGTTAAGTCCCCCACCATTCCCCAATTCGAACGGTACCCACATGCATCAACATGTTATCCAAGTTCACAATCACCTAACCAAACCCCGTATGATGCCAATGTTTTGCGTCGACCCAAATTAAGCGGATATATTGCTTTTCAGAACGAAGCAGGTGTCCAGAGAACAAAATACCTCAACCTGAACAACAATTCTGAACGAGCCATCCACACCGATCTCGATACCGCAACACGCTATCTTCACTGTTGCACAGACAAAATGGTCAGACATGTTGACAGGATGTGGAACGACACAGCTCAGTAACGAGAAGAAAAACTGAGATAAGCCAAGAGACGCATATTGTTTTCAGAGCACTGCTATAATGCGTGACGTCAGAGTATACAAATGGCGCGATAAACCTAAAATCAGCACCACGTGTCTCAGATTCTGCGGAAAAATTGTTGGACTTTGATTAGCCTTTCAGTGACCTGTAAATCTGCTTCATTCACAAATGAAGCTTCTAATTATTTGTTTGGTAGGAAAAACGATGGTGATGGCACAATCCGCCAGGGAAATGTCGTATTTTCACTGTCCACTTGCACTAACCGGTCCATGCTGGTTACCAGTTCAGTAGTGCCTCTCAAACGCTGATACGGTTACGGAAACGTGTGAACAGTCCGGTGTTATCGATCGTGGACCACGGTGATCGAAGCACTGGGTTGGTGGGGTCGAGCGACTGAACTGAAAACTCGCGACAGTGAAACGCCAAATGGTTTAACAATGTATGAGCTTTCCTGGACGAGGGCAAAATTCTTCCAACTTCATTCCCAGTCTCGTTAAACCACTGTCCAAAATTAAATCGACTGAAAAGTATACCTGCCTACCAATCGCATTCAATTTGACCGCACACGTCCGAGTGCTCTTTGTTCTGCCTGTGATGCATCCATTGGTTGTCAACATTGTGTGATTTCCACTGGTTCGAGGTCACAACATAGCAGCCTCATTTGCTTCCGTTCTCTGCGTAACGGACGTACTTGTCCATCCGTTCTGTTCGTCACTACTTGCCTTGTTTCATTGTACTGTCGACACTCACCCACGAATTGGGGTTTCTACTTGGACTACACAATAATCCTTATATCAATAAGGTTGTTGTTTTCTCGATCAATATTCGTTTTGTCATTTCGTGGTCGTAGGAATCGGACGCGTTACTCAACGTTAATCCGGTGAACGTCACAACTGGTTTTTAGTAGCAAATGGTATTACACCCCTAGTTGCTTCGAATTTGTACGGTTTTGGCAACGACCACCTTAAGCCCCTCAAAGTGATTGATCCCATTAACATCCGGTCAATCAAGAAAAAGTCTACCGTTGATATACGAAGGATATACTGCAATATTCGCCTGCATAGCGTCCTTCGTAACACTAAGACCTAGAATGGGCAATAGGCAGCTGGGTAACGGCCGGAGATGTAAGACGACTGAAGTGGCAAACAGACTAAATCTTCTTATAAAGATATATTACATGCGGCATCTGCTACAAGAGATTTTACGTCAGGTTCAATCGTTAACGTCATCCGAGAGCATATGAGTCGGTTGAAGTTAATCTGCATTCAACAGAGTGATCCGTCTTGTTGGAAAAGTGTCAGTAAACAAAACAAATAAAATCCACATTGGAATGATATTCAATAAGTGATCGGTGGACAAACAATATCAAATATAGTGGGGAAACGACAAACACAGATGAAACAATGCACTTTGCTAGCGAAGTGACACGGACACGAAAAAATCACCGCATCGGATACGACTGATGCGGAATTGGTATACTGTCATGTTCACCCTCCAGCGATGAAACTAGCCTAAAGAAGATGCCCACATGAACGGAAAAGTAGTGTTCGAAAAAGCTGCAAATTTTCAAAGCCAGTTCTACCTAAAATGATTCAACAGTACGTAAATAACTTGCGGACTGGAAATGCATCGTCACGTTACTGGTTTTCGTTAACAGTACCAAAAGTTAGCATTTTATCACACAGAATATGCCTTCTTAACAGAATGACTTGAGACATTTCATCATTAAAACGAACACAGGAATAACAGTGCCATTAAGCGATTACAGTCTCGAAGGCCGTTCTGAATTTCTCATCGGTTGTATTTTTTTCAGTGAGGGGACGTTCACTGACAGGAGCAACAGTAGTGCAGTGGCAGCTACACTGTTTTGCACAATCTGGCACCATGTGATTCCGTTACACGTGGTTACGATTCACGATCTTCTCCATTCAACAGTTCCATCGCTGTCTGCTCTTTACAATATTTTGATTTTTTGTCTTCATGATAGCACCAAAAGTTGTCTTTGTGATTATCTCTCGTCCATAGATGGCTACGGACGTTCAGTGTACTGGTACCTTACAGAAACAGAACACAAATTTCGCGCAGTTTCACCCCACGGCTAAACTGCCACTGACAAAAGTGATCCTCACTATTCCCGTTTGGCCAATTTGGGTCAACTGAAACGCTAATCCTGACTTTTCACAGTTATGTCTCATCTAAAATCATAAATCTGCCACACTACTCATTAGTAATACAATTTCCATGCTCAGCAGTGGCGTTGGTGGATTCCAGCGTGAACTGTTTGAGAAATCCTGCCAGGGAAATCGATCCCCTGAATCATTTGGTGGATTCCATATGAGACAGTGGGACGGGTGGGTGACAGAGTCCAAATGTGAAATTTCCGAGCTCCCGGTGTGGCTTCGTAGCTCAGCCGATAGAGCGCTTGCCGCGTTGAGGCATGCTGTGTCTGTCGCTGGTTCAAATCCAGCCGAAGCCCTGACTTTTCACAGTTGGGTCTCATCTAAAATCATAAATCTGCCACACTATTCATTAGTATGAAACGCCAATCGTTGGCTTAAACTCAACTCGAGCGGTACCATATAAACCTGAACATCATTCATCACATGTGTGCATGAGCGAACATTAAGATCACTACACACAGCCGACTGCACATACGTTCCGTTCCTACTGTGCAGTTGAACGATGCTCGCAAACTGCAAATGGGTAAAGCTGGTTACACCACTCGAAGGATGAATTAGGTGCATCACAATACAGAGAGGGCTGTGAAAAACGCCAAGCGTTTAGTCTGTGCGTCTGGGGTGCACATGTGGTGACGATTGCATAAAGGACTGGTATCAATGAATGAACTGCAACGAACTGTTGTAGCGAAAAGACGTCCAATAAAGCACAATCTTTATTATCCAACACGCTGATATCCATGTTACAGGAGCTCGCGTTTATAAGTCGTGATTCCGGACCACAATATCCCAGATTTTCGTTCAGACGTCGTGTGCACTTCAGCCCTGTTTGTGTGTCCGACACCTTCTGTCAGGGCGTTTTTCACCTGCCATCCATCCCTCGTCCGTCAGGCCGATCTTGTTGGGCTTGTGCCATCCTTAATCCACCCACTATGGCCTCTGGCTGTATTCTACAACCACGTCGAGATATTCCTTCGGATGTTAGCATAATCGTCCCCCCCCCTCCGGCTATCCACCCCATTTTGTTTGCCATGTCTCGTCTGTTGGTCCGATCCAGTTGAACGATGGCTCATCCGGTCGATCATGCTGTCCCCGACCCGCTCGTCGTAGGCTTTTGTATGTACCTTGCCGCATCGTCGATGTATTCCGCCGAGAATTGGCTTGATAATCCACCACAGTGTCAAATTTACTATCAATCCAGCAGTTATTGTCTTTAGGTGAGATAATCACGTTAACAAGAGGAAGACAATGTGGACCTAACAGAATTGTAATCTAATGACATGGTGAATCGTCGGGATTTCTTATTCACATTCTCAAACAGACATGCCCATATTTAAGGAGAAGCAGGCAAACGGAAAGTGAACCGAGAATGTGCACTGCGCGCAAGAGTGTATGTTGCACACTAACTGAAATGCAACGCAGCTGTCCTCGTTTCTAGGACTACTGTAGACGAAGTGAAAATCGACGAGCACTGGTCAAACAAGGCATTAAACGGTGTGGACTGGCCAGGTTCCGTAACGTAAATGACAAACCATATCTAGCCACTAAAAGGCTTTAGGTACTTCGAGAGGTGAATTTTCGAATGTTTACACATCAGGAAAATGAAAGACGGTTAACCCACTGAGCACGATACAATTGTGGAAAATTCATTAGGCAGTCGCAATCAAAAATTCAGTTTAGCATATAGTTTACAATTAAACAGATTGAGTTTGTGTAGAATTTTGGCTAAGCAAACAACAACCAATCAAAAGCAAAGACGACTAAGTGCAAATATGTCTATGCCTAGGTGTCGTTACGGATGCACAACCATATTCAGAAAGATCCTAATCACAAGATGAACTCTACGGGAAAAACTTATGCGAAACAACACAATTAACAGATCGTTGACGCCAGATCTCGTTATAACATGAGAGGCATTCTAAGCATCTAACATAAAGTAGATATGCTTTTGAGAGGAAGTCAAATAGAATGCAAAGTGAGCAGGACAATCATTGTGGAAGTACACATGAGTTGACACTGATTGAGTGATAGGTAAGAGAAAGATTTTAAATGCCTGGCATCAAAAAAAATATAGCATTCTGATTGCAATGGAAGTTATAAACTGACTGTCATATTGCTACCCAAGGAAGCTCTTAAATACGTAACAGAGACAGGTCGAAGTGCCGGGTCACTGCGTACAGGAGTAAATGATCAGTTATCAGAAAGTTCTACATAGTGATTGCACTTCACAGGCGAAACCCATAAATAGATAAGATACAGACTGTGGGACTCTGACTAACCTGACAGTTCGGACAAAGCTGTTCAATGAAGTGGGGGAATGAAACTGTGTAGAGCATTTGATGTCTAACATAACACTAATTACACGTTTGGCTAAAGTTATGTGATCATGACACTGTATAACGTGTGTACAGGAACAGGAGAGATTGTACATCGTATAACAGCGAAGTCAGTAATGACGAGGACTGACTGCCAAACTGAATAAATGGATAACGACTGTCAAACAAATCATGCAAAAAATCAATGGCCAAGGATTAAATGCTCAATTCGATTAGAACTTTAAGTAGTATGTCACTGTCAGGTCAGCTAAATGTATGGTTGCAGTTTAGGAACGAACACGAACAGCGTCAGATGTTCCATTAAGCGGTAGCATGATCTAGTGAATTAGATCAGCTAGAGAAGTTACAGTTGAGTGTGAACAACGGTAGGTAATTGGATTACAATACGCAATTTACGATGGAGCTTTCATTCGAACGAGAAGTAATTTCTCAAAACAAGTCACCGTTACGAAATCGGGCAAAATTTAGTAATATCTGTTTCAGAGATTCCTGTGATGTATGCCATCCTTCAGTGGATAGCAAACGTGCGGTGTATAAAACACTGAACAAAACATTTAACACATTCGTCAAAACGGCTGGTGATTTCAGCAACACAAAGGACCAATATTGTGGGGAATGCTTGAGCATGAATATATACCAAAAATGTACTTGTACTTTAGGATGCTACGTCCTAGCTGAAGGTCATACAGTACAGATAATTGGAGTCTAATGAAAGAATGCTGTACGGTTCATAGTTCGGACAATTATCCCCAATTATACGATCAGTGTTACAAGGTAGAGAACATCTTAAGACTCTGCATTTGTAAACACTCACAGGATATCATCCAGAAGTATAAAACTGGATTAGGGTTTTTAGAGATAACGAAGAAGTGAACAGCATAAATTCGTAACGGTCCCACACAATTACCTTATCAGACTTACTGTTACGGTCGAACTTCGAATCAATGTCACTCATTTAAGTAGCGAAAGAGAGATGTAACTATTCATTAGTGTAACAATATAGCCAAGAAGTGATATCTGGGTGAATTCAAAATCGGTAGTAGGAACGGCATACACAATTGGGCGAAGTATGGTGTCTGAAAGGTGTAGGTACCTTGATGTTGAATGTTTGAGTATACACATAATTAGTTTTATTGCATAAGGCTTGCTTTCTTCTTTTTCGTAGTTGTATCACGGTTAAGCAACAGCACGAACGGCGGTTTTAGGGGGTGGATGGTGTTACTACACGTGAGACAACATCAATGCAATACGGTCAACAGTCATGACAAGGATACCTTATAGTTACCTTGATTTTCGGATCCAATTCCATCAAAGAGAACATGGTCGACATATCCACAAGTGATTGTCGAACTTCACGATACATAGTGCCCAGAAAATTCAAGGGTACGGACAATTGGAATAGTAACCCATTGACCAGAACCAGATCACCGACAGTCAAACTTTTGGCCATTTCTTCAATTGCTGTTCCGCCACCGACAGCTGCTACTGTTGTACCTACCGTAGCCGGATCCGGTGGCAAACCGAGAGCCACATGGCTAGCTACCACAACCATTGCAGCTGCCAGACCAGCAGAAAAAATAGCTGCCTGACCAAAATTTAACACAGCCAAACTGGTTGTCGTCTTGATGCTTGCGCGTTCGTATTCCGCTTGCAGACGATCGTAAATCCCGGCTTCATGATTTTCGTTGTTGAAGTACTGAAAAGAAAATGTATTGATAAGAAGTGACACGAATGAGTCTAGCAAAATGTAAATCATAATAATGGCCAGAGTGCATGAGTGACTACAGTCCACACAAGTAAAGCAACTTTATAACCTTGAGCAAAACATTTAGTTTTGTCGTCGTAGAGCAAGAATGAAATCAACCTCAGCAATAGGGCGCAACGAAGAGTTGTACGGCGGGTCACAAGACTGTGGTTGCTAACCGATGAAAATGGGCTGTTTAAATAGGGAGTTATTGACATCGACACGCTGGAAGTAACTGAAGTTTTAGCACATTGTTCACCAACCACGACATCTATTGCAAAACGGATTGCGGCCTATCGAAAACCATTATTTCCGAAGTAACTCCCTAAAGTAACGGTGTCAAATAAGCTGCTTTTCATGCAGCCAACACAGTCAACATTCGAGTGTGTTCAGTAAGTAACCGCTTACCACAGCCATCCAGTAACAGTGTTAGCAAATGGTAATTCCGGGAGCAGGTTCGACGCACAGGGTTAGGAAACCAAGCTGTCTTCCGATAATGTAATCACTAGAATCATTTCTGTTGAATGAAACTGCACTCATATTTTTCTGAAGTCAGCTTATGCACGATGTATATCATATATGCTTAACAGACCGCGGTTGGAAATATTTTCTACCACCCAATAACTAGGTCATCAATCTGCTTTTGTGCATGTGTGTTAACCTTCGCGAATTGAAATTACTGTGCAGTGCGTTCATTGTTCTTTATAAACTTCGCAACAAGGAATCAGATGAACGTGAACATCCTCGGCTTCTTCCAAACGGTACATTTATTTTGTGAATTCCGTAATCACCGTTCGGGAGAAAAGGATGTAACCCACACATAATAATGACCCTGAGAGGTCAAACAGAAAACACGTTCGTAACATCAACGATGGATTGGACAAGACAGCATGGCCCATCGATCGAGAGTTGCTGATCTAAAGTTCAGCTCGACTGCCTAACTTATTCGGTAAAGACACACCAAAATGGAACCGGTCAGGCAGCGAACCGCATGATGATAGCAAAATAATGGTGTAATGGTTCACAATAGTCATTCTCATATAAATTCATTGTTTATCGCCACAGTAGAAAAGAACAACATATTGCCTTTTTAGATGTCGTGTTGCTCCGAGAAAGAGATAAATCAGTGCAGTGGTCAATTTACAAGAAAAAATATACCGACGGATCGATACACGCACGTTCACTGTCTTTCTGCGCTGAAATACAGGGGAACTTGGTTCATTGTCCATCATGTAGATCGCAAAGGATTAGCATGCCGAACACTTCAAACGACAAAATTCAGTGAGTTCGACACACGCTTTGGCCACACGGATATCCTCAAAGATTTCATAGAGGACAGCAGTCGAAAACAAATTGTGAAATAGTCTATACAAAGAATAAAAAGTCCATTTTTATTACTCTACTGTAGAGAAGCGAAGTTACAGCGAGAGCATCAGCCGGCGAATTTCGAATGCAGTTGAGAGCGCCCGTTCCGTGGTATGCATTATTCTGTTCAGAAATAGCTACTCCGAATTGGTATCACACCCAAAAATTAGCCCCCCCCCAGGTCTTCTTTGTCATTGTGCTTATTCTTAATTCCGTTGTTGCCAAGCGGATTACATGTGAACAACCGCAGAGACAGCTATCCGAAAAGATGCGTGAATATCTTTCGAAATGGTAATGCAACAGATCGAGATAGCCACTTACCAATTCGATTAGTAACAGCTTGACTGAAGCAAAGCATTAAGTGAAGCCGGATGAAGCATTTAAAATCATCATCACTAGACCCGCTCCAGAACAGCCATTGTACGGCTGTTATCAACAACAGACCATTGCTACTAGACTCCATAAATAACAAATGTGTGAAACCATTCGTCCAAATACTCAACCTCTCTTGGCCAACCACCTTCAAGCCACTTAGAGTCTGCACATGAAAAGCTGAACAGCTTGTTGCCGTCATGACTAGTTCACATCCCTGAGCCCTTGTAAACAATACTGCTGAACATATTGCCTGCTCATCAAATGGTCAATGAACATTTCATAAGGTTGCAGTAGTGGGTCAGTATAGATAACCAACCCAAGCGCAATGGACCAACACTACTGATCAGAGAAAGTTTCATTCAGACGGCCGATGATGCAAGTAGCAATAGACTAAAATAGCAGAGATTTCAGTTGTGGTGGTCGGTAAATACAACTCTTGAAGTCTGCGCCCAAGTGGTAAACAGCGGATGAATCAAGAGGGTTTCCATCAGCTGTGGCTTTCACAAACAAGCAGTCACCTTTATGGTCCAAATCTATACCGCTAAGAAACCTAGATAATCACCATTTTACGATGATGTGTTACAAATTCAACGGTCTGACAATCCTGTGACTGTCTTTAGTCAATTGAGATAGTGATAGACCATTGCTCCAGTCCATTTTCCACTCGAGGTGCTGTTCGTCTGTAGCCGAGTTATTCAGGATATTGGGTGAAACTGTATGGATAGTCATCGATCACGCCAATGCCGACTACCTATCAGGTTTACACGAAGAGAATTTACTGGTGGATATCAAGTTATCCCCAAATGCCAGGGATATACAGTGAGTTTGCAAATAGCTGCCTAGGAAACAAGTGAATGCTAAAGGCGATCGGCTGCTGTGGCTGTCCTACTCTCTGTCCAGTAGACAACCTGACCAATTACGTTGCACAAATGCCCGATTTAATGATATCAGAATACGTATAGGACGGACAATGAACAGATACATGGAAAAATGACCAAGATAGGACAAATACGGAAAAGATTCGGATGATGTGCCCATTTTGGGCGACCGCGCATATGCGGTTGCTAATTACCCAACTTGGCAAACGCGCGAGTTGCCATACCCTACTCCTGCTGAAAGGGATTCGCGTACTGCATGCGGTATAGTTGATCAATATCGACCTGGCCGTCTAAACCCACCTCTTGTAAAGTGATCCATTGGAAAACGCGGATAGGCGAGGTGAACTATCAAAAGATTTGTGATGCCAGATGAACAACGGTAGATGGAGCCCCGTGTTCACCAATCGCAAAGTATACTTGAATAAGGCAATGAGAAAACGTAAATCATGTGATGTTCCACGGAGTAAAATTTAGTATTTTCTGATCACACATGGAGATGTAACTAATTTCAAACATTAAGGTTCCGTATGGCGGAAATAATGGCTTAAGGGATTAGAGAGACAGACACGGAAATGAAGATTAAACAAATGGGAGTGTTGACTACCAAGGCAGCCGCAGCGTCAACACAGACTGTTTCTGAACACACAGGGGGGATCATAACGTCTGATAGCCAAAGCCTCAGCAAACTGGAGGATAAGTTTCCGGTGACTTCGAAAATCACAAAGAATGCGTCACAAACCTTGACTCTGTGTCCTGTTTGGATTAGGTGTCTCGCTATTGATGATGTCGGGTGCCGTCCGTCGGCCTCGATGCATGCGCTTGGTGTTTCTAGTTGTGTTTCCAGCCACTTGAGAACAGGCTCCTTGATACGAGAAGCCAGCTGACGGTTTGTCCTCCCTATGTAACTCATACTGTAACTACATGAGTATTTGTATAGACAGTGGGATGTGACAGACGTAGGCTGTTTGTTCATAGCCGAGGAGACTGGTAAGGCCTTGGTTCGTTGTATTATACATAATTTTACAGCGTTATAAGATCTGGATGCAGCAGCTGTTAGACGTCTTTTTGTCATTGTTGACCAGCCGTCCCCTAAAAAGTTTATAAGCTGGCAACTTCATTGGGCCGAAAGGAATTTTGCTAGAAGATTCTTCGGAGGATACTTCCGCCGTTACATGTCTACGTTTGACCTGCAGTGCATTCATTTTGTTCTCAAACTTTACAAACTTCCTGACTAAAAAAACCTGACAGTATATGATTAACACAACCTACTCAATCTAAATCAATGTTGTGGCATTTACACTGCCATCAGTGACGCTGTATTCACCACACACTCATTGCGGATAGCGGATGTGCAGATGGAATTGTTCTAATGCAAGCTGGTTTAACGAAGATTCGTGGAATCAACATATCTACAAGAAAATCCTGCAACGAAGCCATATGATCACGCGATATTTTTGTTTGAAAAAAATGCCGCAGCGCTTCACAGTGTGCATTTAACACACAAAAACTGAATGAGATCACGACACTTTGTAATCGTGGGAAGCTACTCAAAATATTCGTTTAGTTTTAATCTCTGAAAGCGTCACGACCAAGTTGCACCCTCCCAATGCGAACGGTCCCAGATATAGCCTTAGCGCATTGTTTAGTTGCTACCCAGTGCCCTATCGTAGGTTGTATCCATGCATGTGTGCTCCTTCAACTGACGTACTGTCAACTTGCTACTTTCCATGGTTTGCTGCCTGAGGACTTTTTACATTTTATAAAACCTCTGTAGTGGAATTTCCTACTAACAATTCGTTAATTTTGTTGTTTCACAACTTTAAACACGTAAAACATTTGCGGCCAAAACCGTTTCACATCACTCACCATCTAATTCCGATATTTCTAAAATTGTAACCAGATTCGAGATACAAGCACTTATTGACAAGCATTCGACCTTGCCAATGTTCCACAAGTCCTTCCTTAGCTCCAGTTCCACATAAATACACCCCGTGAACTGTTTGTGAAACTGAATCAACGGTTTTCAACTGAAAAGAGATGTGGTTGCCCACAAAATATTTCGGAGGTTCTATCATGTCTGTGTGACTCCTGTTCACTGAATTAACGGTCCCTCGTTTTCCAGAACTGCAAACACAAAAAAACTGATAATCCACCGCTGAGTGGACAGACTGCACTACTGACTTAAGTAACGTACAAGCAACAATCCAGATACCCGAATCGCAATCCTAAGACGGCAGAAAAGAAGAACAACACGACTTTTATTCACACCATTCCTGTTCAACTCAAGCATTGGCACTTTCTTGCCAAATGTACCCCGGTCGACTGTTCATACCGGAGTATGGAAAAACGACTCAGTGACTGACTCACAAACCTGAATCACAGACAGTATCGCTTTGATATGTGATGCTACATAGACAACACAAAACGCACACGGCAACCTGCTGATGTCAGTCGGTAAGTTTAATGCGTATTTCAGTTCTATGAAGCGAAAGATAATAGTCTAAGATTAGCATAAATCTGCATCTGCGCTTACTATCGATGGTTGCTCATCAGAAACAGTCGAGATGTATCACGTTCCCTGGTAGTGATGTCAGATCCGAACGTCCGCCTAAGTATACCCGTGACTGGATAGTTTAGTACCGGGCCGTCTTTTTTAATCTCTGAAACCTACGGAGCCAACATTAAAAACAGAAATCACTGAGCAGCAGAGTATGCAATTACAAATCAAATACGATTCCTCTCGGTACAACTGGAAGATTCGCTCCGTTCACATTCACGTACTATGATCACCTTGGCCGTTGATCTAAGTCTTCGCAGAAGTGCACTTACGTGGTGGCAGCACGACACAACGAGTTGATAAGTTGCCGAAATGAACAAGTACAGCAGGTTGACAGGCATTTTGGTTTCACTTTACATAATTCAGTGCTATTTGGTGCTTTTCGAGTCACAAATTAACACCTGGCGCACATTCTGAACAATCTTTGCCAGAGTGAGGAAGGTAGCCACATGGTCAGAGCACGATGTGTATTGACTGAAGGAAGTGGATACAAAGGGTCGGTTTTGTAAGATGTTATCAGCTTCCTGAAAAGGTTCACCTGTGGTCAGACGTGTTGCTAAGAGTTTGTGGCACCAGAATCGACGATAATGAGTGGTAGACGGCCTTGGGTACAGCAGCACACTCTGAAAAACCGAGTTCAACTATGTTCCACATAAAGCGTACTGGTGTTTATATGATGCATATCAATAAGTTACGAAAACAAAACGCGGTTAACTTGTCATCTGAACACGGCGCTCAGCTGTGGATTACACACAAACTCACCTTGACCGTCTCGTAGTTGATGAGCGAGTCAGTAGCGTGACTGCCTGCACGACCGTCTGCTCGGTTCATGGCCACACGGAATTGGGTCCGCCAGCGTGTGATCGCGAGCGTGAACGATGTGTATGTACCGATGCAAGCCAGCGCAATAAGGCTAGCAGGCAGACCATACTTATAGTACTGCGAAGCGAGCGAGAGAGGAAGAATGGGAAAATGTGAGCTAGAAAGCGGGAGTCACTTGGAGAAGGAACGAACGTGTTCGCACGCAATACACATAAACAGTACACAAACGATGGGTCCTAAGTAATTTGCATGGATTAAAAAGACATTTAGAGAAAAGTTCGATGAAAAGCTTGAACGGAAACCAACAAACATGAGTTCGGAATATAACGAGGATGAAATCGCAGAATTATCAAGCGGGTTTTCGGTCATACAGGGAATAGTTCAACGTCATCAAACATTTAAAAGACATACCGAGCAGTGAGCGATTAATTTTGACGACTCAAATCCACACTAGGATCCATTATCAAACAAACAAATGTCACAATGAGATGGTTCTGCCACTCACCGTGTCCCACTGTCGGTCTATCTTCGCTCGTTTCTCATTTCCGTGTCAACGATGCTGACAAAGTGGCTGTCTGTGTCTACGTATCGACTGAATGAATTCTCGGAATAGAGAGAGACCAGTACGAGTCGTTCACCTTTCACTTCTGTCCGCGCGATCACTTTCGTACGATCCGCGTTTACTTCGTGATTTGTATCCTCACGGTGGTGCCACAGTTGTGATCTAGAGTCGGCTCGTCGCATCGCTAATTTGTGTTCGTGCACGCACGAGCGCAACCGTTCCGTCTGTCCCTCCCACAAGATATTGGTCACATCAGAATCACGGAACCGCACACACCACGCCAGATTGTTCATGAGGTTCTGCGCCTTCTTGGGCATTCACCAAAGTAGAACAAAGTGTTGAGTTTGGATACCCAGTGGTTGGGGCATCCTTTATGCTACATCAGATATACCGTGAATGTACGATGCTGTTATTCGCGTTTTGGATTCCGCATGTTTACTTCCTGTGGACCCTCCAACGGATGCTTTTGCGAAACTACTGAGGTATTCACTGGGAGTGAGCAGCCTGAATAGGTGTTTTGTTCTCATCTTCTGAATTCGCATGAGCTACAGTGCCTGTCTGCTCATCGGAACATCGTTCGCACGCAGCTTTTAAGTTGACAGGCTGGATTATTGCTATCGAACCTGAGAATGACATCAGCCGTTGTCTGTTTACCACAGACAGTAGTTTAAAGGTTGTTATCAGGTCTTCTTATGATCGACACATCGAGAAATGCCAGGAGTGAATTTTCTTCCTTGTTTGTAAAGATTGTTCCACCCACTGTGTTAATCAAACAACTGTGGAACTGGTCAAGGTGAATCCGAGTTAGAACAACAAACGTGTCATCTACATGGTGAAGCCACATTTTGGGTTTAAGTGTTTTAAAAGTTTCAGACTCGAAGTATTTCAACAAGACCTCTGCAAGCAATTCCGGAATAGGTGTGCCCATTAATGTGCTTCTCTTCTACAGGCAGACTCGGCTGTTAAATTATAAGTAAGTCTCTGTGCAGAGCTGTACTAACTGAATTAGTTATTTTGAAGGAAGATTCGTCCTACCGCGGAGACTGACGTGTTCATTTATGAAGTTTCTTCAGTTTCTTCGGTATATTAGTGAGAATCGATGTAACATTGGATGAAACCGGTCGTATTCTTGCAACTCAGGCCTTTAATCCGTCTACGGAAACCAGCTGACCTGTTCGTGTCCTGAATGTCGTGAGGTAAACATGGTCGAAGAATACGAAAGACAAACTTCGCTGATCGTTCGGAGCCATCCTCGATGCAACGATTGGTCTCAATGGTATTTGATTCTTATGGACTTTTAGTATATGGCATAGATATGGCGCTGGTTCCTCGACAGGTCCAAGATATTTAGCTTGTTCTTCTGTGAATGATTTCTTTTTCTTAAGAACTGTCAAAGTTTTGGTGATTCCAGCCTTCGAAACTTTCGTAGGCTGTCCTTGTTCATACTCTTCAGTATTTTAGAAGATCGGTCACCTTATACCCATAATCCTGTCTGTGCAATACAATTGTGGCGTTGCCTTTGTCTGTGAACAGAATGATGATCTGGTCGCCCTTCTTACGTGTCCTTAACGTTTTATTTTCATTAAGCTGCTAGGATATTTGTTGATTTTCAGACTGGTCAGCTGTTCACTCCCTTTTGACTTGATAGACTACTGTAGTTGTTCCATCCAGACCACTGCGTTTCAGTTCTGTTGTGGATGCATTGGCATAATTGAATTTTAGAACCTTTAACAGAGCAGCCTTCCCATCAGGTGTCAAATTGTGTATAGGTTCGGCACATTGCTTTTTAGGCAGGTTAGAGTGCTGGAATATATATATAATTTTTAAAAACTGTCAAATCAAATCAGACTTACTGCTACTATTTGCTCAGGCCCTCAGAGTTAATGGTTTCATTCACTTCAACGTTTTATGCACAAAGCAGACTTGAAAATCGAAATAAAGAATGCATCATGAAAAAACCGATCGATACAATTTCAATTCCCTACCTTGCATGTTTAGCCCCAGTTGTGACCATTTCACCAACTGTTCCTGAAATGCGTTCAAAAGACTAACTAACGAAGGAGACATATTTTGTCTCATATATGTAACACGATATTTGTAAACTTGCTAAATTCGATGACAAACTAATTGTACAACATGTACGGTCACAAATGTGCACAAAAGGGTGAACGGCAGATGGAAAAAGTCCCAACCCGTAGAAAGTTTCTTGCTACAGGCATTAGACATACCAGTTGAATGCAAATAACAGTATCAGCAAGAGACAGAATGGGTTTCTACTCGTTTGTTTGCTGAACTGTGAGTGCTCTGTCTCTACGATGAAATGTGAAGCGTCTTTCGTCTGTCCGGATTACTGTTGTGTGGTAAACGATATCGCATTAGTCACCAAAGTACAATTTATTATGTTGGTAACCGTTATCAGTGGTACACATTTGCACACAGTTACGATCGAATGGTTCATGTGGAGATCAGACGCTGATACCCCTTGGGCAACATCAGCTGATATTCAAGAAGGGTAATTCTGTGGTTTTCACCTATGTTCTGTTACCACTGTGGCATGTCTTTTTGAGAGGTAAACTCACTAGGTAAATCCCACACGCAATGGACTTCTCGTAGCGCTTGGCTCAAATTCATATTTGACCGTGTGAGGATCCATGTCACAAAAGTTTGCCGTTTCACATTCTGACTGCATGGTAAACAAGGTTATACTAAGCGTGGAACATCGATCAGCTGTCAACACTAAGAAGCGTTGGTGAAGTGTGATTCAGCCTCATTTTGGGGCGGAGTCTCATTCAGTTGTTAATGCACGTAGCCTAATAAATCTGTGACTGGAACATAGAAGCGACAAGTGTCGAGTCATGGAAGTATAACTAAGCAGTTATGAGAGTGTGGACGGATACTCTTTGAAGACATGGGATACGGTTATGACCCCAAGTGCAGTCAAGGTGCAATCGACTGACGGAATATAAACCAAAGACCACAAGCCACCGAATCCAACTCAACGAACAGGAGCCCGTCGTTCCGATACATCCTAATTATTCGACTACGGTGCAACGTTATGTGTATACACACACTTGCAATTAATGATAATCGAAGTAGGGCGGCAGCCACTGGAGGTCAGTGCGGTAGTCACTGAAATAATGAGATGCGTTCGAAGTTGTTTAGACTATTTGTAATTGACAGTAACATCCTAACACATATCTAAATCAACCATAGTGGAGTATTGGTCTGACAGTAAATATGATAACGATTTCGAAAAAACCTATGTGGAAGCTGTCAGCGAAAAGTGGTAACACGATGTGACATGAAATTATGCAACAACAGTAACCTTGGTGGCTCACGTTAAAGGTGATGCATAAAAACCTGCAGACGCTCCGGAAGAAAAGAATATGGCTCACGCCACAAAGGACGCCAGTGGCTCCAATCCTGCTCAAACTGGTTCCAACTGTTAAAACTTATCAAACCACAGAGATAATCGCGAGGCGTCCAATTCAGAATGAACTTCAGAGAATGCTATCATCACAAACGTTTCCTTGGTGTGCAACACGTCCGTGTGTCTTCCACCTGAGTTCGGCGTTCAAACTTGTCGAACAAACCCAATTGGGGATAGTCAACCGATGGAGAGAGCAGTGTAGGAACACAAACGTGCCACTGCTTCACTAATTTTGAAAACCGTGTCAATTCTTTATGAAGTAACCATATGTTAGAAGCGATCTTATTTGAATCAACACACTGTCACATCAGCCTTCATAGTCCTTGGGGCACATTTTCATATTGGGTTCGAAACAATGTCTGCCGAGTCGTCTGCTGAGGTTTTAACACTAGATGAGTCGCCCGAAATGTAAACAAGACATCCAGTGTCAAAGTATGTCAAGGCTGGAACACCCTGCCTGAATTTGTCGTGAGAGTAGATGGTAAATGGTTTTGAACGTGGAATTGACAAACATAATCGAGAGGTTGTCTCCAGTCCTCAAGCAATGTGGCCATCTGGACAACTCTGAAGCTGCCCGATTTCCAGGAATACTTAATACAGTGTGTTTGTCTCATGCTTATATATTATATATATATATATATACCCGAGCTCCACTTTCCATTCTGCATTTCACATCAAAACGTTTCATAATCCCATACACCCTCAGTGCTTATGAAAGGAGCAAATTTATACAGATTTCCTATTCCCTTCCTTAGGCTATGGTCATTCTGGGGTCAGGTGCACGTAAGCCTTGAATGTCTCCCGTAATCTCCAAAATGTTATCCGAAAAAGGACAAGCTGAAATTGAGCGTGTCCATCCCATGGAATAATACGGTCATTAGGCGCGCGTTCTGTCAGGTCAGGACAAATTAGCACATTCACACAGACTGTACAGCATAATCTTGCATTATATTTACGCTGCCTCGTACACAACAAGGAATGCCTATCTTAAGTGAGACCATCAGAAGTGAGGTAAAAATGCGAGATAGTCAGACAAAAACGTATTAACGAGAAGGAAAGACCCCGATTATTCCGCTGAGTAGAGGGGGTAAGTGTATACTGTTTGTTTGGACTAAAGAACGAAACCATGCTGAACCATAAACGTTTTACGATTTAGCTAAACGAGTTTTAGATTAGGTTACTGAGTTGGGTGTAGATAGGAGTTATGCACGTTAGAGTCATTCATTAAGGCAGAACATGAGCGCCATGCAGTTAACGGATGAAAAATTGGGTTTGCTGTTGCAAGGTGGTAGTACAGACAATTGTCCAGTTTAATCACCAAAGCATGTTCTCTGTTTGATTCCGGAAGGTTCGTTTCATCAGAGGAGGTACTTAACGATAAACTGAACCTCATGAGGGGTCCTAGGGTGGGAGTAGTTTCAATGGGAAGAGGTCTCTCCTGGAGACAATGTACCATAAACAAGACTCATGCTCGTAAAGAACAGCCTGTCCATCACACAAGATGTCTTTCTGCTGGTGAAGTGAAGTCAGCCTGAACAGTGTGTGACCTACCGAACGCGTCTTTAAACTTTACTCTGTCCTATTCAGAGCAAGAGCGAGAAAGTCCTAGAACAGCGCGATTATGATTGGACTGACCAAAGTGAGAAGCTCCACAGAGTATAAAGCAGCGAAATAAGTCAACGATAACTACCAAATGATGCACAATTAGCCCAGAGTGGCTCGACAACGATTTATGACAACCTCAGATGTGAACAGGTCATTCCATTGCACGTGAATAAAACCGTTCACTCAAATGGTGCAGCTGCTGCGACCGACAAGCAAACACCTAAAACAGTAAAGTATTGTCTTATACTCTTACCAACAGCAAACGCGCACACACAACCTAATGTACGCTTGCAAAAACTATTAGGTTACCGTTCAGCAGACCTATATTTTCAAGTGAATGTGATTCTGGAAAACAGATTCTTTTGATGTACATACTGCTCAAGTGAACAGACCACGGTCCAGACGACCAACAAGCAAGCCTAGCTCGCATATACACTACGGCACAACCCGCAGGTCCTACTCGCTTTCCATCTTGTACAACTTCATTACAAAATGATCAACTTGGACGCATCATCCTCGGTTGCGAAAGTCCGCAACGAGCGGTGCGACCGGAATATGCGAAAGTACAAAACAGAGACGCCATAACAAACCTTTTATACAATAATTGCATGGAACAATTTCGGCAACAATCACACAGTTGATAACGGTCAAATTTGCCAGTCAGACGGATAAACCGTCAACAACTCACCAGAATGCCCGTGACCATGCCGACTTCCAGACCAGTTGGCAACAAATTGAAGACTAGAGCTGTGAGGATGAACTGAATTCCCCGGGCGCCGCGATCGATCGCCTTACCGAGCGCACCCGTCCGCCGGCCCAAATGATAGGATAGATCCAAATCATGCATGTGACGGAACACTTCTACGCCAACTTGACGTATGGAAGATTGAGCAGCCTGTGCAAAGACTGCAGTGCGCAGCTCATTGAGACCAGATGCTGTGGCTCGAAACAAACCATCTGCATAAAAAGATAAAGGGCTCAATGGACCACAAAGGGCATATGAAGTGGATAAGTCTATGCATAGACCGATGTTTGATCATTACTATTTCGGAAACACTGAGAGCAACCGTTGCTTGGGAAATGATTAAATTCAGCGACACTTCACACAGTTTAATAAATGGAACGTACAAACAATCGCCATTATTTCGATACGCTGATTGTGTTAGCATGCGCATGTATGCTGCCCTGCTTGCTCTGTCTCCAGAGTAATGGAGCAGAATTTCGTGAAAAACCTCCTACGTCCAGGCTTCCAAACGCAGACATAACCTTCAGCTATGAAAGCTATACGTAACCGCATCAAACCATATTTAATCCTGTGTGTTATTTGCGTGACTCCGACTACTTGCACAGGTCTGGATCACTGATATTGTGAGTGTTCGCCGTAATGTGACAAACAGGGACGCGTGTGGGTCGGATATTGCCGAAAGGTTTGAACCTACACCGAGACAAACAAATTAACAGGGTTCGAACCTAAAACCGTG
Organism: Paragonimus westermani; assembly: GCA_008508345.1. Taxonomy (NCBI): domain Eukaryota; kingdom Metazoa; phylum Platyhelminthes; class Trematoda; order Plagiorchiida; family Troglotrematidae; genus Paragonimus; species Paragonimus westermani. The sequence continues at coordinate 27,008 of QNGE01001094.1, read as the reverse complement.
CGACTGGTCGATGGGCAAAGTTGCTACTGAGCTATAGCGGACCTATACATGTAAGGAGCTATCATTTGGGACGTGATTGTTCCCAGCTGAGGAGCGGTTCACAAGCCAGATTGATGGAAAGCATCGAATCAGTCTGAAGACTTTATGTGAAATAAGTGAGCTAAGAGTGCAAAATGACGGAATCAATACAACATTATTTATCTAATGCAAATGAGACCCTAATGTTATTCACAATTTCTAGTCTACACACTAAGTGTACTCAGCACCAGGCTGCTGTTTGCAACCGAAGAATGGATCAGCTTTGCAAAATCCACGACCAGTACAGTAGACCACATGGCAGTTAAAGTGGCGTGGCGCCAAACCATGCGAAAAGTGACCAATCTAACTACACATATGCATCGTTGATACGCCATGGACCCAGTCAACAGTGTAGCGATTGGTGTAAAATTGTCGAGACAGACCAACCTTTGCGAACTGGTCGATCAAACGGGCATAAAACAATGACCGAAGACTAATCCAACTGGACTAATTGAAAAACGGTCATACGGCCAGCCCACGCCAGATCGACTGGAAATGCCCAGCAACAGCTGCTAACAATCAAACACACGTTTGCAAATTTACAGGACAAAATGGGGAATATTGTACACGCAGCACAGGAAATCAATCGAGGATTGTTCGTTACATCCCAATTATTAGGCCACATGGTGCTACTAGTCCTGTGACTGGCTGGGTTATTCTGTCGTATCGTCCATCGATCTTGCAATATAATTACAGGCTTACATCACATACGTCCGACTGCCCAAACACAGAGAAGTGATCGAACTCATCGACTGTCAAGGCGACAGTGGTCCATATCTCACTCATTGAGCTATCCCGAATTCAATATCTAAGGCAGTCGGAGGACGAGTATTAAAACGATTTGGATACCAACAACAGTGAATACTCCGAGAGAGGACAAATTAAACCCAGCCTATCATCTATGAGCAAATTCAACCCGAATGTACTTCTATTTAATATACAATCTATAACATCCGCCCATATGTGAAAATGGCAGAAGGAAAACCGATGGAACTTAATACCTGAAACTTTTTCGTCAACTATGACGAAATGCGGTTGCGCCCAAATTGAAGTCAATGGTCAATGTGATTGCCAAACGAAACCGTGGCCGGAGTTCAAATTCCGGCAAGTATGTCGGAAAGAGACCGGCTGAGAAGTATATGGGAACGTGAGACTTGCAATCACCTGCGTTTCTGACCAAAGATTGAGTGCGTCGCGTGGCTTCCATTTCGAAAAACAAACATCGTACCGTTCCCAACTTATTAGTAACCGCTTCATCGTTTGCTACACTATCTACTGACCATCCTGATTCTTAACCCCATGTTGATGGGAGTCCGATAGGGTGCATGACGTAGTAACATATGGGTTGTCATTCTTAACGCACCGCTTAACCATCAAAATCCGTGACGTACCAAGATTTGGATCTGTGAACTTGACAGATACTGACAGGAAAAAAACCCACCTACCAACCTCTCGAAAGCTCGTTTGTTGATGGTTTATGATGAGTAAGACTGAAGGCAAACGTCGGTGAATACAAGTCTCACTGCGACACTGCAAAACCGATTCAAATCAGGCAACGTCCATGATTGATTCTGGGGTACCATATATCCCGCAATGGACCACCGCACAAATACATTCTTACTGTTGTGCCGAACGGAAAAACACGTAAGACACGTGAATAGTATTCGACTGGTGACAGACATCGTGATCGGAAGGATCGCAGGTAAGAGAAGTGGGCAGCATTTAGTAGGTCACTGTAAATACGATCACTTCGGCTACATAATTCACTCATGCGCTACTCAGTGGCTGTCATGTTGTAACAAGAACGCCGACTTTTAAGGGCATGGTTGTAGGTTCGAGTCCCGGTAATCTCGACGGCCCAAACGGCCAGACAGCATGCATCCTGAAGGCTCTGACTGAGAGCCACAAGCCATTTGTTGTGTACATCTAAGCGTCCAGACACACGTTCACAGTAACGCGCATATGATGACAGAACAAATTCTGATTTTTGAAACAATGGTTCCCATCGATCAATTTGAAAAAGGCCAATAGTAGCATGTAAGATGTCTTGCGCAATGACATTTCGTTCGCAACTCATCGGTTACTTTTGCGAAATTAACATACACTTTATATGGTTGGGGGGCAAGCAGCTAGGTGAAATCAATCTAGAAATATTTGAAACAGGCTCAATATGGCGGAAGCTATCGCAATACATCGACTGAATCCCTCTTTATGCGCTCAGAAACAGTTGGAGACTAACCTTTCACTATGTTGGTAAGAATGCAACTGGTACTTTTGTACAGTATTTTAGCTCTTGTTTGTTTTCTGTAGATTTTTCTAACCATATCTGACCTTTACCACTCAATATGTATGTATCTTTTACCACCCCTTTATTGCATCAAAATTATCAATCAGTTGCATTTTGCTGCTTCCGCTTTGGTCACCTGACTGACTGTTTCAAATATCTCTAGACTGATTTCGCCTAGCTACTTGCCCCCCAACCATATAAAGTGTATGTTAATTTCGCAAAGGTAACCGATGAGATGCGAATGAAGTGTCATTGCCCAAGACATCTTACATGTTACTATTGGTTTTTTTCACATTTTTGATGTACTGGTATGTTTCATCATGAGGAGGGACAAAAATGCGATACTGTACTGGGTCTAATAGTGTCTAATGTGAGGTCAAAGGCACAGTAATGAACACGGTTGTTTCACGGAGGCGTGGCCAGAGTTCTAGTCTCCGTCGTGGTAGGGATACACGCTAGTGATCAACAGTAGCATGAACGAAACCTGATTTCACTTCTCTTCGAAAAGGGTTGACTGGAAAAGTCTACGAAAATGTAACAGCTACGACCAATTGTGATCAATGTTCAATTTATACAAGCCGTATAAGGCTTCTGTGAAATTTATGCGTACTCTGAGTTGATTTACATCAATGCAGAAGGCCAGAACTAAAAAAACCCACGGTGGGTGGCAGAAAAGTTGGAAACCTTGAGACGATAAAAAGCGAAAGTTACACCAACAGTCGCTTCAAGACAGGATGGGACAACCAAAGAGGTATTAAGCTTGTCTCTACCGTGAAGGGGGCTTCTAAAGTACACAGGGAACCAGCTAGGAGGAAAACAGGTAGGTTTTCTGTCAAGTCGTAAGTGAGTCGGTCAGTTATTTACCTTGCGACAGACACTCCTTTTCTCAGTCAACCTAAAAGCTACTTTCAGCTCGGTTGAGGTTATTTCCGCACCAAAGGAGTCCCAGTGTGTGTCGATTTGTTCAGGCCATTTTATGCCCATTTTGAATGCAGAGTGCGCATTTATGGGCACCTATCTCAAGTATTTTCCGCAGCAAGTGGTGTATAACAGGGTTGTCCGATTTGTCCGCGCCCTTCCAACTATGTGGTGGACCATATTCATGAAGGAGTGCCTGGGGGTTCGAAGGATCTCAGAGCAGAGATCTTGTCAGGAGGTAAAATGACTGTTATTTAGTATGTGGAAGACACTACTTTACTCAGCTCTTCAACAGAGAACGTGCAACACATGCGGAGCCGACCCGATAATATGGCTGGCCTGTGTAGTACGGTCTGTGAACCATCAAAGATTGGGTTGGCACTGAACCCAATTTTTACTGTGGGTATGCCACTCAAAATTGTCCACAGTTTCAAATATTTGACGAGATATCAACAAGGAAAACGAAAGCGCTCATCACATTCATCAATCTTTGTCATGTGTAGTATGGCGTACAACCATATGTCGATTAAAAGCAGAGTTTATGATGCGCGTGTGTGCCATTACCTGTGTCATTTAGCTTCACGTGGTCATGGGATAAGAAAGCACTTGGCCGCTCCACCAAACAAGGTTGATAGATGCCGCCTGATCAGTTGGGAAAGGTTGCAACCATCTGCCTCACTGATTGGGAGCTCTGAAGTGACAATGGGTCTGCACCTTCTAGGCTATTGGCTCCTTTTCAGCGTTTTTTCTTCTTTTGTGCTTTCAATAGATTTGTATTGATTTATTAGGCTACCGCTTTGTAGACCATTACCGGTCCAAAAACAGTCCGATCCCATAGACAAGGCCCAAAGTTGGAGATGGCAGTGGTGAGGACGACGGGGCCACGACCGTGAACAAACCACCTAATTCGCAGGCATCATCCATTCAACGTCCGGATGTGTCAAATTTGAAATATTTCGTCAGCATCTACCTTAACAGAGTCACCAGTTGATGAGTTCAAGGGCGAGCTAGACACAGTGTTCCTCCGGACTAATGTGCAGATGCTATGTTAAGATGAGATTTCCTCAAAATACGCCCGATATGGGATATTCTTTTTGAAGGAAATGAACAGGCATTTCATGCCAAACGTGTCATTGTCTCAGCTCTCCTTACAAATCACGCTCTGCATTGTGAAACTTTTGAAGATGAAGTTGCTATTCGAGTAGGAATACGAAGACTACTAACATAACACGACCGAACCGTATAAAGCTTCCTAGCAAGCCCAAGTGCTCGTTGCGACCAACGAATGTCAAAAACTCGAACGGCAGTCAAACAACCAACACAGCTTTAGTTAAGTTGACATATTCTTTGTCAAGAATAGAAGACTTGATGGACAAAATAATTAAATATCAACCTTTCAGCGCTTTTGACCATAAAATTGTATGAAGTATATACGGCTTTCGAACCGTACAACGTGTACCAATTTGGGCGTGTATCTGACGGGGGTGCGTGTTTTCAAAGGACAACTGACAAAATTATACGGAACGGAAAGCCGGAGGAGCTCTTGCCTACGCCGACAGCATTATGGTTTCCGGAAAAAAGCCCTATGAACACGAGGAAAATCTGAGGAGGCATTGACTCCAAGTGGGCAAACGGTGTTTAGCATCGAGTTATAGCGAATACGTTTTCGCAGAAAACACAATTAGGCCATTCGGCTACCGAAGTTCCAAATGAAGGATAAAACCCGTTCCAGAAGGATCTAAATCACTTGGAATTAGGAGCCCCTCAAAATAGAATCACAACGAGCAGTGGACATGTTTGAACAGTATTCTTGATGGATCTCTCTTTTTTCAACAAAAACAAGTGCTCTCGCATCCTAGGACAGGTTTCCATTTTTAGGAGGATCTCAAGGAAGTATGGATCGGTGTTACGGTAAGCGCCGTGAATCGGAAAACTCCACAAGCACTTCAAACTGATTCACCCGAAGTAGTTACCCCCGGAACAGCACAGTTAAAATGTTCATCCCGTAGGCTTTTTCCGAGAAGTCTTGTTGTCGGCGAAAAAGGAACGTGTGCAATCGTAGAGACTTTTCAGAGTTGGAAACAGAGCTTGCCTGGTATACATCTTAAAGTTAACATGGACCAGTGTTCTGTTGCACTTTACATAAGACTTCAATCAAAACAGAAAGGGCAACAAAACAGTGGTGTTGGTGGTGGTGGGGTGTCAAGTCTTAACTATTTCGTTGTCGTCTATGGATTTGGTGGTGAAAACAAAGCGGCCAAAGTTTTCTCCTCGGATGTGCTTCTAGTTAATGAGTTGTAGTCGAGTGGATTGTTTTTCTCGTGCAGAGAAACTTCCGTTTTCCATCAGTGAGATTAAAGCTGTTATACAACAGTGTTCTCCTGTGCGTTTAATTGGAATTGAGGCTAGTTAAACTACCAACCTGGAGTGCGATCAAAGGTATGTAATGTTTTTTATACTAATTTGGTAGTCTTGTACATCTTATTGTTTCCGGTGGATATCCCATATTCTCAGAGTAACGCCCAATTCATGGGCCTACTCGTACACGTAACAGTGAAGACGCTCAAACGTTGCAAACAGTATGTGATCACGAATAAATAGTTGACTACCAAGTGAGGGCATAACGGCATTCCCAAACAGCTTTAACACGGCCGTCAATAGTTTTTTTTACCTAACAGATGACTTAGTACTTGAATGACTAAATAACTATCGGCCTCCGGATTTGTATCTAACCAGAACGGGATGTTTCTTCATTGAAAAAATTATTAATGATAGCATAGAAGTGGAAATGATCGATACTTATTGTACAATGAGATGGACTGTTAAAACAGAGTGCTCTAGAGAACATGGTTGCGACAGGACAAATGCAGTCTACTGTCAAAGCCGGAACAGTAGTAGCGTCCTGATTACCGGAAACATCCTTTCATCTGTCTCACAAGAAATACATCAGGAAACAAACGGACAGGTTGGGTCCTAACGACACTTGATAAAACAGCTCGATGCCCAAAGTGACGTACGGAGCTACGATCCCAACGTTGCTAACGACCATTCGACCGGTTCAAACAGAGCCTGGATTGAAAGTGATTAAAGGTCCACAGACTGGCAAGCAAATGGCAGACTGTTCAGCCGACTTGCATGAAAAGTCATTAACTGGCAAGCAACCCGAAGACCTCTGTGGCATCACTGAAGATAACGTTCCCGCGATAGTCGGATACAGTCATGAGGCTCATTTGGATTGAGACAACTTCACAGACAAACCCACCAAGTCACCGTCAGAAAGATTGGCAAACCAGGAGCTCAACAGTTCACTTGGTGTTAGATTGTTAGAAGCGATGCTGATTCATAAATGAGCATGCACGACCCAAACTACGCGCAGTCGCAGTAGAACGATAGCTGCTGTCACATTGAAATGAAAAGGTGATGAGGATAGCATAATTATCTATATATAAAAAACTCACAACACAACAAGATGGTAGTCGCAGCTGTAGCCGGATGGACGTCCGATAACATGACAGGGGTGTTGCCCGAGAAACAGTCGATCGCATATTTGAATACAAATGGGACCATCACATTAACCAACTTGGCTGAAAAGAGTAGGGCCAGTGCAGCCACCACACGCAGTCGAATTTCCGGACGATCCGACGGCCAAATATAGCCCAACAAGCGCCTCACAATGTACCAATCGGATAAAGGCTGCTGTGATAAAACAAACAAGAGTGACAACTGTACAATTACTTGGGGGAAAAAGTACGCGGTAGGTTCCAGCATTAAGCCCGAACAGATGATACATGCACATCAAACACACGCAGACAAAAACAGTCAGGATCAATTAACATCCATGAGCCGGCTCGGACTTGACACAAAAAAGATGCTTGTTTGCTGTACTTTTACGTAGGTACGCTTGCTTGTCAGCATTGATCGTCCGGGTGTCTTTTAGTGAACACCATTCACTCTTCGATTAATCGATTTTCGAACGGACCTGCCATATCCGTCACCTTTCCGTCCGGATAAAAACCATATCTCGAATACAGCGCACAGCTGAACGAAAATTAACGACGTAATCAGTGTAAACGCACCGTATGAACGGTCAAAACTCACACACGGTTGTGATAGCCGGAAAACATTGGCCATTCTGCCAGACAACATTGACGGTAAATGTGTTCCTGGTGTCAACAAGAAAGCTCGTTTATTTCTATCAGCTGACCAGACAGAAGCTCACGAATGAACTGAAGCGTCATCACCTAACACGATGAGAAAGTCCGCCATCTGTGAATCGTTTATCTTTGTCTCCACACGTGCCGTTTCACCCAACTTCTTGTGGAGAAATTGTGAATCACCAGTCAACCTACTGTACAAACTTTCGTATTTGACTGGCAGTATCCCAACCCGACTACTCATCAGTAATCTAAAATATCGCCTTGCAGGTTTAATGAGTTCTGTGATCTCGACCTGTCTCGGAAGTCCTAATCGCGGGGTTATCGATTGGAGTTAACAGGCAGTAACTGTGTCTCCTCTCGAGACGATCGGGCAACCTGATCATTGCTCACAAGCGAGAGTGGTTGAGCGTTCAGATTTGATGATTCGGTCGTGCCTAATGTGAGGTCAATGGCGCAGTGGTTAACACGGTTGCCTCATGATTGGAATGTCCGGAGTTCAAATCCCGGCCGTGGCAAGGATATGCACTACTGACGAGCTCTAATGAGAGCGAAACTCGAGTCTAGTGCTTCTTTTCGAAAGAGGCTGGCTGGAAAGTCTATCTGAATGCGAACGCTGCGATCAAATGTGAGTGATGGTCAACTTGAAAATAAACCAAATCCCCGACTACTCATCAGTAATCTAAAATATCGCCTTGCAGGTTTAATGAGTTCTGTGATCTCGACCTGTCTCGGAAGTCCTAATCGCGGGGTTATCGATTGGAGTTAACAGGCAGTAACTGTGTCTCCTCTCGAGACGATCGGGCAACCTGATCATTGCTCACAAGCGAGAGTGGTTGAGCGTTCAGATTTGATGATTCGGTCGTGCCTAATGTGAGGTCAATGGCGCAGTGGTTAACACGGTTGCCTCATGATTGGAATGTCCGGAGTTCAAATCCCGGCCGTGGCAAGGATATGCACTACTGACGAGCTCTAATGAGAGCGAAACTCGAGTCTAGTGCTTCTTTTCGAAAGAGGCTGGCTGGAAAGTCTATCTGAATGCGAACGCTGCGATCAAATGTGAGTGATGGTCAACTTGAAAATAAACCAAATCCCCGACTACTCATCAGTAATCTATGAAAATGTGTTAAACCGAGTGAAATATTAACAGAATGACGTGTAACGAACGACACATGATCGATCGCAGTTGGAAGCTAAGTAAAAACGAGTTGCTGCATTCAGGCTAGACGAGTAGATGTTCTGCTAGTATACATGCAGAGATTTAGAAAACTGCGTGTTCTTTTTAACCAACGTTAATTGCCTCTGTTCACTGTTGTCGAAAGGGGTAATAAAAGTTACGCGCTGAAATTTTGGCAGACACAACAGCCGATTAATGACCGAAACGTATGAACGGTTTTTCTGACAGCAGTTTGGCAACAAATATGTCTGCGGAAAATGCAGAAAACTCAATCATACTTCGTGTGATTAATGCGAAAACTACTACAGCTAGACAATCCCACGCTGCTGTTACACACAGGTTGACGATACGGTAGTATGTGTAACGAGCATAAGAAATTACACAAGAATCCGAAATTTTTGCGCTGCATGGAGGCCAAATGGAAAACAGTCAATGCGCTTTCGTCAGTTGAAATGCACTGAGTACTATTTTGGGAACAAAAAGCGGAATATTACAATTCGTAGACAGGGCCAAGGAAAGACAGCTCCAGATTTTAGGTCTATTTTCTAACATAGAGAAAGCAGAGAAAATGAAACAAATTGAGGAACACAGACATAAAATCTGGGTGCTCATAGCTACATGTTTCTTCTAGACCTGGCGATGTTATCAGCAAAACGTCGCCAACGACTTTCAAAACCTAGTCAAAAGGCAAGTTTTGATGTCTCAAATCCACACTATACACTGATCACCAAAATTCCACTTCCGGCATCGTGTACGCCTACAATTGAAGGCAGACGATCTGTGAACATGCACAATAAAAAGCGCCAGTTTGCGTTACTGGTGGTATTGCACCAACATCCAGCACTTAACAGGTGCATATTTCATACGAAACAGAACAATCCAAACGTCCCGCCTGTTGACAGCACTTTGAGCTATCTATGAAGTATGAAATGTGGTAAACATCACCTACAAACTGTAAACTTTGAGGTCTAGTACCTGACAGCATTTCCGAGCTTAGGTATCCACAGTCGACCTAACCCAACATCAAACTGAAAGGTGGCCACAGAATATTTAAATGAACAGGATCAGCTAAGCTCGCATCGTTGCGGATGCGATCCCACTGTTGCAGATGGTCAGTGTGCTTTTATCCTATGGCGTCCTTATTTGTGTTACCAGCCCTTGGTGGTCTGGTCAAATCGGATTAATAGGTTTCTGCTTTAGTTAATTGTCAGGTTGGTCATATTTATGGTTAACATTTCACATTCATTTCGACCGGCTAACTGAGTGGCAGAAAACTCAGTGTACGCCCTCAAGTCTCCTGTTCTGATTCCGTGCTGCTGGTGGGATTATAGCACGCATAACCCGAAATATGGAAATCGAAACCCCGCGTCACAGTGTCCTAACTACTCGAAGAGGTTAACGAAGCCGTGAATTCAAATTCAAAAGAGAGATCAATAAACTACAGCTTTAGCCGGCCGTGCTTACTGAGGCTGTGAGGCAAGTTGCTGACACAGTCGAAGTTCACTAATTGTTCACTAGGTAGGGGATCTAAGCCGGCATACTGTGGGTGCCACAGACAACTCTCCGCCTCGTCAATGACAAAATTGAGCAAGGATTTCTAACGTGGACAGTCTCTGTACATAGCACTATGGTGTCGAGCTTGTTAGGCAATTATCTGTAGGCTCTAATCAGAGACGAAGTGAGGGAGTAGAGTACGCATGTAACCGTTAGATATAATGACCACTTAGTACACTCTGAAAGTGACCTACTGAGCCTAACGATCCTTCAGAGGTAATCAGTGACCTGAACTGATGCCGTACTTGAACTAAACGAGAAGTTATGGTAGTAATCACACACCCCTAACCGAAGCATCTCTGGCGACAGAGGGGTATTTCTCTTAAGCTAAACGGTCGCGTATATAAGACAACGGTGAGGGCCGTATTACTTTACGGCAGCGAGACCTGGCCGCTCAGGGTAGAAGACGTGAACCGTCTTCAAGTATTTGACCACCGATGTCTGCGTTCAATCGCTCGTATCGGGTGGCATCAGCGCGTAAGTAACGAGGAGGTTAGGAAGCGGGTGTTTGGTAGTGATTGTCAGACGAGTTCTCTTGTCCAATCTCTACGTTTACACAGGCTTAGATGGTTAGGTCATGTATTAAGAATGCCAGTTAGTCGTCTTCCACACCGAGCACTATTCGCTGACACTGCGATCGACTGGTGTAAGGTGCGAGGTGGACAGACAATGACCTGGCGTAGGGAAATGAAGTCGTTCACGAAGGGGTTGGCCACCGTGGGTCGTGTTCGTCTCCCGGGCTGGGGTCCTCGCGACTCACAGAGTCGGTGGTTGGAGACTCTAGGTGAGATGGCGGCTAATCGAGCTCAGTGGCGTGAATGTTGTCGTTGTTTGGCCGAGATGCCTGTGAAGTGAGTGCATTTAATGACGCGGGGCAGTGAAAGCCGCAAGGAAGCTGTCTCGCTGATGACGCCTTACTCTCACTTGCAGCTCGGCTGTTTGCTTGCAAGGTGTAGGCACCTTGATGCTGAATGTTTGAATATGGACGTAGTCATTTTCAGTAGTTAGGTCCCTTCCCGTCCCCTTCTTTTTCCTTTTCTCTTTCTATATAGGGTTTGCTTTTTCTTCATGGTTGTGTGGCAGTTAAGCATTGGTGTGAACCACTGACGTATTGCTGTCCATGATGAAGATGATGACGATGAGAGGAAACCTTAATTATTCTTCACTAGTGTCTGTTTTTCGGATAGTGATGAAAGGTCTTCAGAGCCCCAGTTATGACTAGAATCAGAATAATTCCCTTGGATTGTCACACGGGCTTCAAATTCCCTTAATTGATATAAGAACCACTAGATTTCTTTCAGCTCACGGTCATGTACTGTCCACACTAGTTGAGTAAAATAGCTTGCAGCTCAGATCAACACCTCTTCCTCTTCGTTGAACAGCGTCCGTACGCGATCAGCTAGGTCATCAGCCTGTAGCGTTTAAGAGCTGAGATCCAACAATGGACGTAAATTCACATAGATGTTTAGGTCTACACGTCACAGCACTAAACTACCGGTATTTGCTTGTAGCATGATAGAAACACGGTGAACAACGAAGTATTGCGCCAAGTAACCTAACTCGTTGAGTTCACTATGGAGAAGTGACGATTTGCCCTCCCGGTGGGTTCGTCTAAAACTTATAAAATGAATAATCAAGAACAGTCTGTCGGTATTAAGATGTAAAACAGGGTTTCTTTTCCATACAAATATCAAGTTAATTAAGCCTCTCGACCAAACATCAGATCAAGCCTGTATTTCCGAAGAATGCCCTTCCATAAATTGCGTTGATTGCCAACAGGAATCATATTCCACCCGACATTCGACAAGCTTAGGGAACTTACGCGGATCCAGCCTGTTGCTTTCACCTGGGCCGCATGTTTTGAAGCTCGTTGTACACAGACATGAATTCAGACCTTACTGGCGTTGAGGCTGTCGTCCAGAAAAATTGAGCGATAGGATAGAGCACCAAAGATCAACAACTTCGAACAGATCAATTTAGCCCACAACTAAAATTGATATGGTCCAACTAGGACTAGCTTTATTCAAAGGAGGGTGCCAAATGGAACGGTGACGCATAGATATTTGGCACTAGCAACCGATAGTTAATCAACGAATTTGATCGATGCAGCCTTTTACCAACCGTCCGCTGGTGCCTGAGCGGACCTAATGCGAACTCAAATTTACTACCTAGATCTGAAGAACTATCGTTAAGTCATCCGAATTCGGAGTTCTCATACACCTGCTATAAGCAGACCGAATCTCAGCACAGTACTAGGGCTTGTGTATTTTGATTACCAATTACCTGAAACTCAGTATTAAAATCATCACGCTGATAGTCAGGCAAGTTGGTTTGGTGAAGCTACAGTAATCTGGCTCTTCAAACTGGAAGTACGGGTGTGGCTGATCCCTCATTTCGGAAAAGTGGTACTGGCCCTAATATGACAGCTCAACTACCGTACTGGTAAAAATAGAAGCTTTACAAAATTCAGATTCACTCAGTATATCACCCGGAAGTGTCTCTAAATCACGGAACGAATCGCTTATCTTGATTTGGACATCATTATTGGAATAAATAACCGCAAAGAAAATAAACGGTTTCGTAGGACCGCAAAGCATCGGATGAGAAACTAAGGAGAATAGAGCTAACCTTCTTTTGCACATCCGGAAACATCTCGCTCTGGAAGTCTGACGGCGGAGGAATTACGTGTTGCGATCGCCTGGGCAGGATGAAGACATCCGAGAGATGGAACAGAGGTAATTCACCGCAAAGAAACTTTGGTCTACCACATGTTTGTTGATGAAAGGAAGGTCGCCACTGCAAGTGTCTTGAGAAACGAGTCCGGGAACACAACCATCGAGGAGAATAGAGAGCGGACAATCGTCTTTCACAACCAAAACGCATGATTTCCAAAGACGAAATTGGTGGGGACAAAATGCCACTTGAACGCCACATGAGCATGATTTGAATCAGAGTTGTACAGAATATGGACAGACGGATGCGAATGGACTGTAGACAGCCACTTTCGTGAACTGGACCATTTTTGTTGGGCACAGAATGCCCTCACAGAAAAAACATGGTCCTAGAGAAGGCAGAAAGTTCACTAAGAGACAGAAGGGAACAATAAGAACATGCCACATTCAATAGAGGGAATTTATGCACGCATTTCTCATGAACAATAAACAGTTTGAAAATCACGAGGCATCATTTTTTTAAGGCCTACGAAGATAGACCTGCACATTCTGATCATATACTGGACACAGAGAGATCACATTCCCAAATCGAAAAAACATAGCAGATCATCCATAGGAAGTGTGCGGCTTTTTCTTCAGCAACAGTCGAACATCTTGTTGATATCATGAATGACCGAGATTGCCCAATTTTATCCGGGGTCTCCTTGGTAAGATTACAATCTGACGGTGTGGCACTACCCAAGTAGACGAAACGACCAACCCTCCGAGGTAGACCATCCACAACAAAGAGGACAGGAGTGGAAACGCTTTACGTTTCCAGCTGCAGCTTACCATTTGAAAGTGTGGAAGTTTTATGTGCACCATCTCACTGTTTCAATCAATTCACCACAGCCCATGTGCACTCAGAAAATGGACAAGGCACAACAGTGTTGTCAATATTGCGTTGTACAGCAGACTGCTGGGATTGTTGGATTCCTTAAGCGCGCCTTCCCGACTATGATATATGGCAAAGTTGCATAAGATTATAGAGATCCGACCTCCCTGGAAAAAAGCACTCGAAGTGACGAGCACTTGAGGCAGTTGTCCGTAAATTATCACTTGACTAACGGAAAGTGTACATAAACACACGACATTACATATAAAATGACATGCGTATGATAGCAAGTATGAAAAACAGATAGACAACTCGAAGTGGGAGGGAGAAAGATGTGCAAAATATCGGCGCAACACGAGCGCAACTGACTTCTGTTATTCACCATAGAAGACAATACACTTAACCACTTAACTTCGAACTCAGACCAGTAAAAGGAGGAAAACCTAATGAATGCGGGTTCAGGTTTTTGAATCAAGAGTCCACGTTATACGGTAACCACCATGCTATGTTCCGCAGGACTCATTACTTGTAAGAAGTGTACGACGTAGCAAGTAGTGGGCTGATATTCATAGGGTTTGCCCGGGAGAACGAAATCTATAGAGGACTGTTAGATAGAGTGATCAGCAGAGCCAGTCACGCTGCTACTATCCACTGGGTGTTCCCACCACTTCAGAGAAATATGTAGTCTGCAACAAAACCTCTGTGCACATTCTCAGACAAAATACCAGCTTTCCAAGTCGTTTAACAAGGTTGCATTATTCAACCGCCTCCAAAAAATACCGGAACTGCTAACAACAGAAATGCCTCAAGTTGGGTACCATCGACGGAGGTTTTACAATGTTACTTGTGATCGCATCAAGCAACTGACCGGTGATGATACAACTCTCAAGGAACACAATCTCCTCAATCATCTTCACCGAGGCTGGACCTTGACGCGATGTGACGGCCTGCGGGTCTTGGTGATCTATTGGGCTAAACTGGGCAGGGTGAAAATCACACCAACACAGCCATTCATACCAGGAAGGCCAATGGGTAGAGATCTAATAGACCACAGTACCCAGGTCCTAGAGGATAGTGGGAAGACTGATATACTTTTCCGGAGAAAGTGTTATCTTCAGAAAACTGCCAAGTATCCAGTGTCTTACAGTAGAGCGGTTTGATCCAAAGAATGGCTGAGAACCTTGGTCGTTCTCACTAGGCCTGGGCTTCGTCGCGGTGTCAGCCCACGTATAGTCATAAATACTCACAACACCAACAACTACATAGAGTATCGGTAGTGTCGTCGTATAAACCGGCACATATGGTGGACAGGCGAAAAGATGCCACTGCTGATTCCTCCCTAATTGTCCAATTCAATTGAGTCATCAGAACCCTACGAACCACGATTTCTAGCAATTCTTATTCATGTCCCAAAAAAGATGTAGCCATCCAAAGTAACACTGTGTCGGTATGCTTCACCTCTTACAGCCACATCTCCTCTTCGTCCCATGCTTAGAATCATAATGTAAGTGAATGGAATTGCCCTCAAAGTACGCAATCTAGAAGAGATAAGTAAACCGGCCGCTCTCACGCAGACGCTACATTCGTTGAACGTCCCTGTGTGCTACATTTCGGAGATTGGAATCCAGGACAGCAGCCAACACTTGGAACTAACAGCGCCCGCACTGTCTACTCCGCAATCGTTATACACTTCGGTGTATACGCAACCACTGAGGCAGTTTGGAACAATGGACTGTGCTCTCGGACATTGTTTCAAATTGGTTGTTGATCACCGACCTCAAAATTGAACACCAATCACGCCCGAGCGAAGCTTTCCCATTCAGACAAGTCTGTCGGTTAGTCCACTTCGAAAGGAAGCATTATACTCGACTTTCGCTCTTATCAACAACTAAAGACCACTGCTCAACGCTCTGTTGACTTTAGGCACATTAGGTGACGGAATGGGTGAATCCACAACGATAAAATCTAGCACTGTCGCTTACAACCTTCCTGTTCTCTATACTACATAATTTGTCATCCAGGCAGAAGTGGTCGGAATCATTGCGCTGATGCATCGAGCCATGTCGTTTTGAAAGTGCTCTACGTCTAACTGTGTCACCCTGATGTGACAATATTGACTCACCTCGTACACACGAAGAATCTATTCTTTTCCGCGAAAGACGTAAAAACACTCATCTCACAATGCAGTACATACGCTTAACTGAAACTCATTCTTGAGCCTGCCAACTGGTCAGCTCAAACAGACCGAGCAACCCTTTGATGAGCTTAGTGCAGACTTGAAGCATCGCCACCATCAGCCCATCGTAGCAAATGTCTATTAACTGCTGTTGACGGCCTACGCGTTTTCCGTTAGCTTCTGCCCGCCAAGATTTGACTGCTGCCAGTGATATAGATTACGTTGCAACTACTTACACCTTTTAATGTCATCGTACGTTTATTCTTAATGTGGCCAATCTTTCATATCTGATGAACCGGACCTTCACGAGGTGTGACGGCGAACGCATCTCGGTGACCTATGAGGTGAGCTGAACGGTATATTCCTCATACAGTCATCCACGCTAGTTAGTCCAATAGGTAGACACCCGGTGAGTCACGGTCTCCTGGTCTACCAGTTATAGACTAGAAGTCTGCCATTTTCTCTCGGAAGAATCAATAGTTCTAGTACGTTGTTACCCACTTGCTGCTTTCCATCATATGCTTTTGAGCCAACTACTTTGGTTAATATCCCTAAATGTTCTATCCACATCTGAGCACCTTGGCAGTATATCAGCCGCTTAAAGTCATGAATGCCCACGACACCACTAACCTCATACTGCATCAACCCTCTCGCAACATATACCGAACCGCCATATCTGCTGCGTACAACAGAGTGGACAGATGAAACCACGTTGTTGATGATCTGTCCGCTAATGTTCCATCCAATCCAGTGTTCAGGTTTCTCCAGAACCCCACTTCTGATCATTACTGCGCAGGTCCCCCAGCGGACAGCTGATCGTATTAACACAGCCCTGGTAGATCCCACCAACCACCAACAAACCTTCGGGTTCCCTCACCCCCTTCTAAATCCTAAGATGCAAATGAATATAACTGCCCTTAAAATTTGCATTTTGAAACAGACAGGTTAACAGACGGTACTCGCGCAGATGTTAAACCCGTTGGATGGTGATAGCTGCTGCATTTCAGACACTGAAACCTTGAACGATGATAAACGTATCAAAGAGACGATACCCACACTGTCTGTTCGATACCCGCTGCACAATCCGGGTAACTGCATTGCAGTTGCTACCGCTTACGTTCGGGTAGGTATACTTCTCAGCACAACCACAGTCATACTGGTAGATTCGGTTCCTGTTAACAGTGATCTATGTGTCCTCTTCTTCACAGGTCTTGCTGAGGTCAGCTCTAGCCTCTGTCTCTAGAAATCTCCTCATTGTGCCTGCTTATGCCCCAACTGACTGCAGTGACGTCCGCGTCAACCACATTTACCACTCGGATCTGGGGGCTCTTCTTAGGTTCAGACATGCACGCGATTATTCTGGTCGGAGATGTGAACAGCCAAGTCTAGTTTGACGCGCCAGAGTTGTTCCGACATCTCCTCGCTCGAAGTAATGTTGTGCGGTCTTTGCAGTTGTGCGCTAAGCACAAATTGGTTCTAGCCAGTACTTCCTTTAAACATAGTGCGCGTCATTGTTATGCTTGACGCTGTCCCTCTCCAACTCAGACCTGGTCTCAAACAGACAACGTAGGTGCCAGATATGATTGATGTAGCTCCATTCTGCGCCACCGGTCTCATTTGAGCACATCCTTGGATTCAGGTCACGCGCTGTTAGGTTGCTATTTTGTTCGTACTTCTGCAGAGCAACTACCCTACGTACCACAATAAGTGGCTATCGCGAAACTTTCCAGGTCGACGCTTGACTTTAAGTACCACAGCACCCTAGAATACGAGCTTAGCATTACTAACCCCTACGATCCTATTAGCTGCGAAACTGAAGTACAACAGGCCATTTGTGAGGTGGTTACCATAACGTAGATTGGACAAACAGGATTTCAGAGAAATCTCCGAAGTTATTATAGGCCAAACGGAACATATTTCATACAAGTTTAAGATTGATATCGGTGTGATGCTGATGCGTAGCCCGATAGCCGATCATGGAGCCTCCTGATGGAGAAGTCCAACGAAATCGAAATTGGTTTTTCCTTAGGGAATACTGGTAGATACTTCAGGTTTACTCGTAGTACTGGTCCAGGACGTCCCTCTAGCACTGAGGCTATCAGTGAGGCAGACGGCGCAATCGTCCCAAATAAGTTCCGGGCGTCAGAGCGCTAGACAAAACACTATGAAGACCAACCAAGTTGGCCTCCTGCTCCTACTGTGCAACCGCCACAAACTTACAATGCAGCATCCTGGTTGGTAGATTTGGTCACTCATTAAGAGAGAGGTCCTTAATTGCATTTCAGCTCCCAAACACATAACAGGGTTATCGAACCGGATGACCTCGTACCATCGTTTTTTAAAGAAAGTGAGATGGTGTTGGCAGAGACCTTGACTCAGCTGTTCCAATTCACGTGGACGACGGAGATCATTCCTCCATGCTGACTGCACTCGATAACCGTGCCCCATATTTAAGAGAATAGTCAAAGGCTCTTGCGGTGACCATAATGGAATTATCTCAACTCTAGTCGCTACTAGAGTTCTGGCATTCATTATACCTAGACTACTCACTACAGCTAAGGAGGCAGACATTATAGAACAACAGGCAGAGTTTCGTTCTAGACGATTTTGTACTAACCAAAATCGCACTATTCGCTCTATTCCGGAAAAACAACCTACGTGGCATCGCCTAATAATTGCCGTATTTCCATACCTTAAATGTGCGTTCCATTCAATCGGTTGATCTACACTTTTAAAGTCGGTGGAACACAGAGGTGCACCGACCGAGAATGCGAGTATACTGTCACCGCCTTATTTCCACGCTTCAGGTAGAGGAATATTCTACTCTGGATTGTCTGTCAGTCTCACCACCAACCTGTCCATTTTCAGCATTTGTACTTAGCTACGTCATAGACGAAGTAATGAAGAACCATCTCCGACACGTAAAAAATGCCTGTATTGACCTTCTACCTGGTGGAAGTCTGACTGACATTCATTATGCTGACGACAGTGTTGCTGATTGACAGGTTTTGCGTAACACAGAAAAAGCCAGATGGTATTATGCACTCTGCTAAATATTTCGGAATGCGCCCTGCAACCTCAAAGTGCCAAGTGCTTCTGCTGTGATTACATGATTTTAATATGGCACAGGGGAGTTGTAGAAGTTACTCACTGGTATGGGTACGTGGGAAGCTACATAAACAGTACTGGTAAAAACGACGACATAAAACTTGTATTATCCATGCTGCGGCGGTAATAACCGTTCTAGGATTACCTTGGCGTCAGAGATGCACCCATCGGATGCATTTGGTTGGCTTTTCTAGAGCGACTTTGCTAGCTGTGCTTCTTCAGGGCCGAGAAACGTGGGTGCTCGGGGTAAAAGACGTGAACCAGGCAGTTTACTATCGATATCCGCATTCGACACTTCACATCAAGTAGCACCTGCTGATAAGCAACGTACACGTCAGGAAGCGGCTGTCTGGTTGTGATTGCCAAGCCAGTTCTTTTGTTAAATCTTTAGGCTTGCACAGAAGTAGGTGGATAGGTCATCTAAGAAAGATACCTGCTAGTGGTCTGCCACATCGAGCACTCTTTGCTGATGCTGCAGTCAACTGGCATAGGGTTCGATTTAGGTGGAAGGCGACCTGGCTTGGTTTTACGAAATCATTCACCAGGGTGTTGGCCACTGCATACCGGGTTTTTCTCTAGGGATGGGGCCCTCGTAACTTGTAGATTCAGTAGCTGGAGAGGTTAGGTGAGATGGCGGCTAATCGGGCTCGATGGCGTGAAGGTTTTTGTTGTTGGACCGAGTTTTCTGTGAAGTAGGCACATCTAATGACGCGGAGATGTCTCAGGGATGGCCTTTTAGTTTCACTCATAGTTCGAGAGTTTGTTTGCAAGTTGCAGAAATCTTGACGTTGAATGAGTGAATATAGACGTGTCTATTTTTGGTAACCAGGCCCCCTCTCCTCCTCTTCTGCCCTCTCTTGGTCAGGGCTTGTCTTTTTTCTTCGTAGATAAATGGCAGTGAAGTACCAGTGAGAAACACTTATTCATTGCTGTCAGTGATGGTATGATAACGATAAAATACTCCCACCGGTTTGTCATCGAAGGCAAAAAATGGGCACATCCTAGCTAGTCTTGGAGAATCTTGCACTCAAGACAAACAAATAGAACATTAAACTAACAAACTGGAAAACCTCATTTTCGCGGTATGCTCTGGATTATCAGGTATCGTCATACACTAGGCTAATGACAGTGGTACATATTAAGTCTCAGGGTTTGCTACCTGGGAGCGTTTAAACAGCATCCTATTCGCAGTCTGCGAAAACGAACCCCGGGACTTCGTCTATGGTCAAAGTATACAAGACAATGAGGAGCACTCTAATCACATCCCGCTTGAAATATTTACAAAAAGAAGCAAACAGCAGTAAGCTACTCAACACGATTACTGGACTTCTCCAGTTCTCGGATCTTGCTATTGCACCCCCCTCACAAAACCTCAAGCAGTGTGCTTTTCTGTTATAACCACAGTCCAAATAATGTAACAATGTGTTAATAAGAACAAGCATCGGGTATCCAATCATGTTGGCTTTCTTCTTTGTTGTGATAGACATACCTATCATAGAGAGCCCGTGCAATAAGTGATCTACAAGGGATCGCAACTGTTGCACATTTTAGTAAATTTCGCAGTGGTTTGCCTTGCTAATAACTCCATCTACCATGTCTCCTCGTTCCTGATGTCTGAGCTTGAAGAAAACTGAGATATCACGTTGGCTAGACTTTCAGAGGAAGAATATCGTTCACATCTGCAAAGATGAATCAAACATGTTCACACTTCGCCAGACGCTTGAACTTCGCCATTTGTATCGAATGCTAACAGTCTTTTTGGACTGATGGTTGGGAACAGTGGTGGTGTTGTTTGTAGCTCGGGTTGATGGTTTTGGTATTGATATGTTCGCCGAGCTTGGCGAACATATCAATACCAAAGTCTTTTTAGACACCAGAGCAGCTTTCGGCTCGGTTGAAGCAGGTAAACTCTATCTACTGAGAAAGGATTTGCATGAGAATTACGTGAGCATCCTGAAGGCAACTTACTGTGAGACTTTGGACAGGGTTAGGTACTGTGGCAGCGTACTGCCGACCTTTAGCACCTCAAGCAGGGTGTGACAAAGTTGGTAAGCCGCCAGCTTCCTAGTCAACTTCGCAGTGGACGAGATTGCAGTGTGCTGTGACAGGCTGAAAATGATAGTGTGTATTTGTCCACAGGCACCGAAATTCAAGACACACATTGCAATAATCTGCGAAAGCCCACAGGGAGCCCAGAACATCTTTGACAGATTTGAAGCTCCAGTTCATCAGTTCCGTGTAACCTTTGCATCTACTAGGGGTAAGGTGCTTTTGCAAGATTAGCAGAGCTCTGTGCTTGCTCTCACCTTTGGTGGTGGGCCGCTGGAATTAGCCCAGAAGTTTATGTACCTTGGGAGCTGTATCAGCACTGCGGGAATTTCTGATTAGACCACAACTCGCATAAAAAAGACGGCTGGCGTTTGACAACCTACGCCGTTTGTGGAGTCCGCATAATCTCAGTATTTCTTTGAAAGGCCATGTGTATAATGCTACCATAAGGGTAATTCCGAAACCTGGTCCATCCGTGCGAAGCATGTTCATGGACTATTCGGTTCCGACTATCATCGTCTCTAGAACATTTGCGCCGTGTGACGGGAACATCGTGTCAGCAACAACAAAATTCACTTATCTTCGAAACGAATGAACTCTGTCTAGCTCGAAACATATTGATATCATCTAATAGGTTTCGCCGGCTTGAGCACACCTTACGAATACTAACCAATCGCCTGATACATGGTGCCTCGTTTTCGAATAGTAGGTTAGGCAGCTCAGTGGTCAGCGCATGACTTGGGTTCAGGATATGAAAACACTTACTTTGAAGCTTGCTTCAGTAGGCCATTCCCGGCTTCTTGCCTGGGATCAAAAGGACACTGAACATCCCTCGTTGGGAATGTTGCCAGGAATGACAAAGAATAGAAGTCAACAGCGCTGGTATTGCGAGTCTTTGTGTGCATCGTTGTAACTTGTTCCTCTTTATCCCTTTATATTTCTTCCTGTCACCTTGTACATCATTTCCTCTCTCTCTCTCTTTCTCTCTCATACTGTGGCACGTTTGCCATTCCATGTGGTTTCTACGTGCTTTATACATATATCTATAAAGCAATCGAAAAGGGGGCACACTGAGTAGTGAACGATTTATTTTGACGATTCAAATCCACACTAGGATCCATTATCAAACAAACAAATGTGTCACAATGAGATGGTTCTGCCACTCACCGTGTCCCACTGTCAGTCTGTCTGCGCTCCTTTTTCGTTCCAGCGTCAACGATGCTAACAAAGTGGCTGTCTATGTCTAAGTGTCGACTGAATGAATTCCCAAAACGGAAAGATATCAGTACAAACCATTCTCTTTCCATTTCTGTCCGCGCGATCATCATCGTACGATCCGTGTTTACCTCGTGATTTGTATCCGCACAGCGCTGCCACAGTTGTGGTCTAGGGTCGGCTCGTCGCATCGCTAATTTGTGTTTGTGCACGAGCGTGCGCAACCGTTCGTCTGTCTCTTCCACACGATGTTGGTCACATCCGAAACACGGAACCGCACACACCACGCCAGATTGTCCATGTGGTTCAGAAAGTTCTTGGGCGTTCACCAAAGCAGAACAAAATGTTGAGTTTGGATGCCCAAAGGTTGGGGCATCCTTTATGCTACTTCAGATGTACCGTGAACGTACGATACTGTCATTCGTGTTTTGGATTCTGCATGTTTACTTCCTGTGGGCCGTCCCATGGATGCCTTTGCGAAACTACTGGGATATACACTGGGAGTAAGTAGTCTGAACAGGTGTTTTTGTACTCATCTTCTGCACTCGGATGAGCTACAGTGCGTGGTTGATCATCGGAACATCGTTCACACGCAGCCTTCAAAGTTGACAGGCTAGATGATTGCTATCGAACCTGAAAATGACATCAGTTGTTGTCCGTTTACGATAGACAGTATTTTCAATATTGCCATCAGGTCTTATTATGATCGATACATCGAGAAATGCCAGGCATGGATTTTCTTCCTCTTCATATGTAAGGGTTATTCCATCAACTGTGTTATTCCATCAAATTTGAAACTGGTCAAGCAGAGTCCGAGGTAAAACAACAAAGGTGTCATCCATATATCGGAGCTACACCTCAAGTTTGAATGCCTGAAGGGCTTCAGGCTCAGAATGTTTCATTACGCCTCCTGCAAGTAATCTCGGTATAGGTGAGCCCATTAGTGTTTCTTTCTTTTGCAAGTAAACTGGACTGTTAAGTTACAGGTGAGTTTCTGTGCAAAGCAGCATTAAAAATCGACGAAATAGTACTACCGCGTGTTGGGAAGGGTCTTGTCTCTGTCGAGTTATGCCCAATGAAGTACGTGGGAATAAGAGCGTCCAGTCCTCAGACGGCGCTCTGCACTTCGATGATGTGAAATGAATTGCATGCAGACCAACCCAGTAATTACTTTTGCCCATAACAGTCCCCACGTATTTAGCAGAGGGGATCAGCCAAACAGCAAAACCCGCAATTTTCCTGTCGGTTGGCTGAGTTCCGGAGGGGAACTCCACACGAAGTTAATCAAAATTGGCATGCATACATTTCAGTGTTCTGTGTGACAAAGTTCAACAGGAAGAGTGCGATCCAGCACCTTTAACGAACACTTAATGATGGACCAATAGGAAAGTCAACCGTAAACTTTCACCAGCCTTGTAGTTTAAAGTATGTCTGGAAGTCTGTTGCGGGGAAGACTAATCCAGACAGCACCATTTGCAATCGAATCGAGGCCAGTATTCGAATTTAAGAAATAACTCGACCATTAGGTGCCCACATGAGTACTGACGTTCCAGGACCGGTCTGCAGGTAAAATTGTGGTCAGTACACTCTCTACTGGATCAGAACCTTGCATTTCTTTCATGAATCTGGTCTAGCCAATATTGTACAAGGTTAATGAGTAACTTGGATGCAATAACGAGAAGGCTGACACCTCAGTGGTTATTACTGAAATGCCAAGTGCACAAGTTGAAAAAAGGTAGTCGTTGATAAGCACTATCAAGTGTCAGTTACGACATCAATCGCTCGCCGCCATCTTTGCAAAGAGACGGCAGGAGATCCGGGTTTGAAGCTTTATGCCTCAACAACGTAGGCTCCGGGGCCAACTCCACGCTCAACAGAGAGCCGCTTGGGTCGTGAAACCTGATCATCCGAGTGCTACCGTTTATGCAATCCAACTTAAACCAGTTGAACTGCTCTGCAAAATGCGTGGTCCATATGTCAACTGCGACTGGCTGGTGACAAGTGAACCATTCTGTCCACATACTATCTCAATCATACTAACTCGAAGGTCAGAATAACCGCGAACAGCGGAAAGCAGCCTTGTGTTATTTCTCAGATAGGAAAGATATTTCCATTATTCCGACCGTTCAACTAAGTGGTACCGACGATCTTTGAGCAGGATTTTAATTAGTCTCCGGTGGCCAGCATCACAATCAGAGCCAGAAGAAACCAAGCGAAACCTGGTTATACTATTCACGAGCATAGCGGATTTCCGGTTGCCATAACTGCAAATTATCTCCAGGAAATTTTTCTTTACAGAAGTTCACTTCAGATGTTGCAGATTGTTGTAAGTGCTCGTTGGAATTTCTAACACGACTTAACCTGGACAGTGTTTTAATCGGAAAGACCTGATAAACGTCCCTCTCACACGCTTTGTTCGGAGGCCAGCAAGAGACCTTACATTCACGAGTACATGATCTCTAGATAGATAACAAAATGGAGCAATCATAAATAACAGCGAGAACTGAGTTTAGGTAGGTACCGCAAAATGCACAGCAATCTTTAGCACTGAATACTATACGATCATCTTTTAAGGCTGAGATGTACAGAGCGATTACCATGCCTTCTCTGTGTTAGAACGCGGTACTCCATAAATTTAGGCCATAGAATATATGTTCGCGGCAGTCTTACTAGTGCGCTGTGGTCGGACACCCATATCACCCAACCACTTTTCTTCCAGAGAAGAACGACCAACCTGGCCGTTTAAATCACTTCTGTAAGGCGTTCTCCTCAACAGCTGATTAACTGTCTTTTGAAGCGTAGGCCAATGTAATGAATACAATGGTTTTCCAAGTTGTTCCAACAGGTTTTAACCGATGTAGCAAGCCTAACAGCAGAAAAGCAACTGTTCATTGGGACCCAGTCGAGTATGAATTCCTTTGCGTTGAAACCCAGTGAGGCTCCACCACAAGATTTCCACCTTCGGTGCCATCAAGATTCTGAGAAATCAATTGGATCGACAGTTACCTAAAAAGGAACTAGGGTGAAAAACCGTGGTGAATTCGTAAATTCACTTCCAAAAACACAGCACACACTAAATTTTAGACTTGAGAGCATTGCCAAAGCAGTCCGCAAATCTACACTTGTCGGGAAGTGCGTACGTCGGGAGCGTTAATATCTTGGTTCCAGAAAAAATATCACCCGAAGGTACAAGAGAGGCAGAAGAATTGAGTTGAAATAGGAGGAAAAATTGACTATGGATAAGCAACGTCAACGCAGGGGATTGATAACTTCTGATACTTTCCGTACAGTTGTACCAAGGAAGTACATAACCCATTGGATGGTGGATGATGAGAAGCGAAAGGGCAGCTTATTAGGAAGGACATAATGAGAAACTAGTCGAGCGCGTTGAAGAAATGCAGGTTGGCAACCCCCAGTTCAGTCGGTCAGGACCACAGCGAGGTTGGATACGATACCGATTTTTCCAAAATCTACGCTGGGCTGTCTGCCAGAGGTTGTTCGATTCCAGATGGGAGCAACGTTTATTGTCTATCACCATTAAGAACAGTCCACAATACTTGAAAAAGACTGATGAGTCGAGGGCCGCAGACTTGTAAACATAGGCGTTAACTGACAGGATGAGAGAAGAGAACAATAAGGCAAACGTCAGTATGCAATCATGGCCAATTCGCAAAATTGGCCTGTATTACTGCTGAAACTGGCACAAACGAAGGATAGCTCGAGAGTCAAACTAGCTGGAAGCGTACTCGTTAGCTAGATGGTTGAACGGCTGGTTGCTTGTGGTTTCGTCTAGTCCGTATTTGAGGGTGACAGCAATGCCAAGCCCAACAACCTCTGCTGAGACAGCGTTCTAGAAACAGCACACACACACACACACCAGAGTAACTAAGTGTAAGGGAGGGTGAAGTAAATAATCCACACGAAATGAATTCCCTATGCAGATGATGGCGGTGTGAATAGAAGTAGAGGAAATGTAGGAAAGAGATTATCAACTTCGAATGTCACTGAGAAACTTCCAGACAATGGATGTTGCGGTGGAGAAAGGGGCAGCACATGTGAGTGCTGAGCTCCAGAAGGAAAGTGGAAACGACAGTGAGGATTTAAAAAAGATGCTTGAGCAAGGCACCCTAGGAACTTGCAAGCCGTACCCATGTAAGTCTTAGAAGTTGATGGCAGATGTCAGAGAGCTGAAAAATGGGGGTCTAGGTACTGTTTGCGAAATGCCACTAAGAGATGAGTTCCGACGTCGTACACACGGGCACTGCGTTAGTTAATGCGCAGAAATTTTGTGGTTGGAATGAATGTTGGTTAGCGATATCGCAGTAAAATATAAATCGATTTGCATTCCAAGAGCTGTGAGGCCAGACTTAAATGTCGGTAAGCAATAAGCAATATAAAAAGGAAGATGATTAACAAAAATCCAAACAGACAGCTTAAGGTAGAGCCTTGAGGAGCTTAGATGATGAAGTGCTAAAATATTAATGCAAGCAGATGAAAAGATGTTACACACAGATGAATCCAGGAAGCTGAAAGTGGCACACCAATTTTAAAAGGTTTACCACGAAGGAACGCGTAAGCAACTCTAACAGATACCGGTAGAAATCGAAGGAGATAACACCGATGACAAGCTGACGTCAGCTGACTTTGGTCAACAATTTATCGTTAGAGTGAAGTTTAAAACAATTATATCCGTCATGGTGAGATTGGACATTGACGTGGTGTGACGGCTTGCGCATCTCGATGGCC